>OMLP01021497.1:0-10790 GCA_900302685.1 Spondyliosoma cantharus | reverse complement strand
GGCCGCAGAGCAGCGCGCGTGCAGCCCGGGTGACAGCGTCCAGGCACCGCGGGAGCTTTTGTCTTCGAGGGGGATTTTTCAAGTGCACAGTCGGCGCCTGGAGCTTCTGAAGCAAGAGTACAAGAAAAAAAAAATTGAGCCGGTTCATATTCACCTACGACGGTGAGTGTGTGCAGAAGAATTTTTCGAATGCCGGTCATGAAGGTTTGTGACAAATGATTGCCGCACCGGGGAGGAAGTGTTTAGCGAAAGCCAGCGGTTTGAGGATAGTTAATGGCAGGCTATGACAAGTTCGCTGCCTGTCACAATACGCATGCATGCAGACACCGAAGCGTTCGTCTTTATCCCTGAATGTCCGTCAGGTAAAGTCAACTTGTGTTAACTTTACAGCGATAGTCTGAAGGCTGCCGGGGGGAACAGGCTCTTGAAGGAAGTAGTGCTCGTTAGAAACAATTATCTGAGAAGGTGAACGCGCAAGTACGCATGAAGAGAGGACGGTGCCATGCACAGCTGAGAACACTTTGGAAGTGATAACTGGGAGCTGACCGAGCAGCCAACCCGAATGTATCCCTGATTGTAACAACGCTATTATACGGAGAGGTGAAATATTCCACACGACCAAGTTTTAAGACCTTTTTGTTGAAGGTAGCTCCATATTTTAAGGAAAAGTAGTAACAGGAGGGAACACAAGTCAGGTCACTGAATTCATCAGATTCACCAACTTTGTTACACAGTCTAAAATATGTTTATATCGGTGTATGAATACACACCAATGTGCCCTTTAACAGCCTGGCACGTATTCGTATGTGTTTGTGGCTGATTTATTTTGTCTTTACTTGTCTATCACATGTGTGCATGTGCTGATGTTTCCATGCGCTGTGTGGATGTACAGTATATTTGCATGCATGTAATAATGCCTTTATGTTTCATGTCGCAGTATTTCTCAAACTTTTTCACCTCAAGGGCGCCTAAACTAACATGAATTAGACCACAAATCCCCAATTTGATAAAAATGTGACCCCCTGTCTGATGAGAATTTTTGCTGATAGATGTTTTATTATATTGAAAGTGTATGAAAATGAGGGTTGACTGATTTTTCAGGGCTGATTCCAATGCCGATTACTGGAAATCAAGGAGACTGAAAACTGATATTTGGGACCGATATTCATTTATAGGAAAACTGAAAATCTTTGTGTCAAAATTTAGAACAACCAGTGATGGAATGAAGTACTATTTCATCAAGAACTGTTCTTAATTTTCCAATTCAATTTTTGCTACTTTATACTTCCTCTACACTACACTTATGTATTTGATACATTTTGTTAATAGTTACTTTGTATATTCAGATTATTCAGTGTTTGTGCGCTATTTAATTATGACGTGTTCCCAATCAGAATGTGTTGACAGAAAAAATACAGATAAGCGGAAATTAAAACCATTTCCAAAATAGTCACATAGTATTAATTTTGGATTGAATTATAGTGGAAATATAGCCCTTTTTGCTGGGACCCTCTGGAACCCCCTCAAGGACCAATGGGGGTCCCCAGACCCCACTTTGAGAACCACTGTTTTAATGGTTGTGTAATTTTCAGTTGACTCCTCGTGTCTAGTTTAGGACAACATAAAATTGTATATATGTATATGTATCGGTGATATTCTTATATGCACAGAATCTATAGTAGAATGCAGTTTTTTGGTAATTATCCCTCAACTGAGGTTATAAAACACTCGTCCAAAATGACATTAGTGCACTGAGACATTAAACTTAACTGGGAATTTAATTATTATAAATTACCTCAAGCATCTTTTCTGAAAAAATCAATAAATAAATAAATAAAACAAATGTTTTTGGGGCACCCTGGTAGCCATGTTGGCCGAGGGTGCTGCAGTGGCCCCGGGTTAGAATCTGCAAGTCGTCCCTCCTCTCTCTCACCCTGTGTCCTGACATCTGTCTAAGCTGTTCTGTAGAATAAAGCCATAAAAGGGCAAAAAAAAAACAATAGTACAAAATCAGCTCAAATCAGACATTATATGTGCTGATATATCTGCTACATGCAAATATCGGCCAATATATCAGTCGTGCTCTAAGAATAAGGGCTTGACAAACTAAATCGGATTCACCCTATAGACGCTGGAGTTGACATGTTGAAAGTTGATATAATTTACTGAACTACTCGACATAAACTTTAAGTCGGGTGAAACATCTAAACGGTTTAACTGATCTGGACAGAAGAAACTGTAATTTGCAGCTACAATTTCAACAGTATGCCGGTCATTTTGTTAAGTTATCTGTTATTTGCTGTTTTCCAGTTTGCTGAGTTTGTTGGTGGCGCAGTTCTGCTCACCCACTATGGATTTCTGTTCCAATGAGCCGCCTCAGATGGACCATCTCTTTCCATAAAGAGACTATAAACTTTCCCATGATCGGTGACCATCTTATAGCAGGAGTCATTATCTTTAATCATGCTGCAGTGTGGAGAGCCAGCCCATACTATACAATTTCATCTTTCCAAAAACACATGGACAAGGGGAGGTGTGTGTGTTTGTGTGTGTGTGTGTGTGTGTGTGTGTGTGTGTGTTTGTGGGCGACAGACTGAGGAAAGCGTTTGAGAGAGTACCCTGCTCCTGATTTGGATGCGCCTCTAATTCCTATCAAGATGAGAGCTGTCTGAACAGATTTCTCTCATCATTATTTGCTCTGAGATTTACTTGCGCTTGTAAATGGTGTTGATTGAGGGTAATTTGGCTTTTTAATTGCTGAACAGCTGCCACACTCACTGCTGATTGCTATTGTAGACTTTCTCAGTAGATCACTCATAGACCCCTAAATGCCTCATTAAAACGTTATGCGGAATTGCATGAAACGTGAAGAGAAGGAACCCTCATAATGTTTTACTGATTTGTGTTTTATCATCCAAAAGGTCGTTGTAATTATCGTCAATGTCAGCAAATGTAATGCTAAGACACGAGTGTAGTAATGACTTTTAGAAAGTTGAATTAAGGGCTATTTGTGGATACACTACATGCGTTTTCAGTTTGTTTGAGAAAGATGAACTCCATATGCCAGTGAAACGGATGTTAGTTAGGCACAAGTGAGAAGAACTCAGCGGAATGATTTCCACCGTTTATTCCTCTCTCTGCAGGCAGGAAGTATAGCACACACTTTGTCTCGAGGACGGTCACTGCAGATCTGGACCCTCCTGTTTCACGCAACACAGGACTACATAATTGTGATATTATGATAGTATATTGTTAGCCAATGATTGTACAGTGTGTTCGTCATATTTGTCTTTAAATCATATAGAAGAAACACTAACACTCTCTAAAAAGAGTGGAATTAAAAAAAGGAAAACTTTTGAAACATGGACTAAGCATAGGCTTAGGTGTCCAGGTCGGCCGCTGCACATCTGGACCAATACGTACAAAATAACAGACTATACACAAACAAACGGCTGCAAAAATCCCCAGAGTTCTACGAGAGTCACGTGATTTTAGGCATGCGAGGAAAAATACAAAAATACAAATAAATATAGTGGTCAGAATAAAGCATTAACAGCAGAGCAGCATGAACAGTAAACTGTATGTTTAAAGGTTAAATGATTAGTTAATGAACAACACAGTGAAGTAGTTCCAGCAGCGTTTTGCCACACAACTTCGCCCTCATCAATGCAAATCAGCTCTGTGAGCGGAGCTACGGAAACTCAGCAGATTATTTATTTATTTATCAGTTCATCTGACAGAGGCGATATATGTAGGCATTGTTACATCTAATTAAAATGCAACCGATGCAATGTACATGGAGCTTCTAGCCGTGGCTAATTTGCAGTCTGGTTAGGGCTTTTGAGGAATAAAACACACAGATTCATTACGGGAGATGTGCAGGGTCTAAATTACCACAGAAAACTTAGCTGAATAAAAATAGCTCAGCTTCCTTAATGAGATGAGATTCACAAATACTAAATACAATTATTTAATAATTAAATAGAATTCACACATACAAAATATAATTTGGGATTAATTTCCCTCTGTTACTCCCGCTCCCACTGAATTTTATTCAATTTGACCTCTGACTGCGCCCTATGAATTTGAGGAAACATCACAAGCTCACAAATATGGTAAGGTGAAAAAAAAAAAAATTTATAAACCACATAAACCTCAAGAGTATCACATAGGGATGAAGTCACGCAAAACCAACACTCAGATTCCAAGTTAATTCAATAGAAATAGGCTGTCTTGTACACTAGAGCATGGATACTAGACATGAAGCAAGGCTTGGTTTGGCCAAAAGTTTAAAACCCTTTTTCGGGTCGGTTCGGACGAATCAGTTGACAGTGACAATTAAGATTTTTTTGAGTTATGTATGTATGTGTGTAGAACAATCCCTTTTCACGGCATCCACACTGTAAATATCTGTGATAAGCGTTAACAGAGAAGCTGTAACCATGTTAGTAAAGGCATGACAGCAGAAACGTAAAAAACAGAACACCAAGTTGGGGTCAGGCTCGGTCTACTACTCTCTCAGACTCGACTGGGTTCAAACTTAAAAGTGCAGATGCACTCTTTTTTTACACCCCACAAGACCCCAACAGTAGTTGAAGTACAGAGAGAGAAGACAATGGAAAAAGAATAGAAAGTATCTTTACATGAGTTAGGTTGGGAGGTTATCTGACTGAAGATTTAATCAGAAACTGCCTGGTACAATAACCTGCAAACAGCTTTAACACTTGTCCTGACCAACATCCTGCCTGGATATGATTAGTATCCTATGTACTGGTTTAACTTGGTGAATCTTGATCTGACATGTGTTTATGCATTGGCCACAGTGTGAGCGTGAGTCTGATCACAAGCATCCTGAGTGCGTTGTGTGTTGTCTGTCTGTGTCATGGTTTCAAGTGAGAGGTCAGACTGTCTGACAGGAACTTCAGCAGCAGTATCACTGTCGGTCACAGGTCACACACTGACCTGTCATCTGGTCTTCAGGTGTGGCTGAGATGTCCTGAGCTGCTTTTGGCAATATCGGCTCGGAGAAATGTGCAATCCATTTCATGGTTCTCCTTTCAGAGGTTGTAGGCATTCAGATCAGTCAAGGGTCCGGTCCATATCTCACACTTAAAGGTGAGAGGAGGCAGTCTAATTGAATCTTTCCACACTTCTGTCTTCAACTGGATGGGAGGGTTTTGTGCCTGATTTCCTGATGCCAGCAACCTTGAGAAAGTTAACTGACTGTTCGGTTCTTGGTCACTGTGGATCTACTGTGTATCTGACTGGTCTTTACATGGAAATTAGCCAGAACCATCTTCGCAAGAAGGTCTGTCATGACTTTGATTGACTTTTTCCTTGAACCTTTGGCTGACCAAAAGCCTAAACATAGGAGCTCTAGTGGCCTAACTGACATTAACGCTCTCACTTCAGGTTCAGCTGCCTTTCATTGCTGACAATGAGATACGTGGTCTCATCTCTGTAGAAGTTTGCCCAGAAGAACCACTGCTTTGTTAAGTTGAGGTTCCTGACATGAAACTGTTGTCCATCATCAATGTGGACTCCTCTCAGGACTTTGTTCCTCTATTCTTCCCTACTCTTATTCTTCTTGTGTGTACTGGAAGTTCTTCGACATATCTTTGACTCCAGTGTTCTGGATTTTCATAATCTCTTCTGCTTGTTCAAGCACAGGTACTTATTGCTTTATGAGCTATCCATGTCAGCCTAATCCCAAATGGAGTATTTGTTGTGCTGTCACCCCTGAATGTCTAGATTTCTCTTTCTCACTTAAGGTAGATTGTAGCTTGTGGAAAGTCATGTTTGGAAAGTTTAGTGTCCATATTCTGAGAAGTGGATGCAGCCTGGTGGTCACTAGTCATATTTTCTAAATCAGTTGACTTTACAACAATTGATACAACTATCAAAATTATCCCACATCCCTTCTGCCAGCAGTGCCACTAAGGAAACACCCCTTTTTCTTTTGGATGAACTAGACTAGTTAAATGTGTCCATTGTCATATTAGCATTCAGCAATTAAATGTGCTCGTGTCGCATATATTTATACCTGAACGGAGTGTGACAGAAAATAAATGTAAAAGCAAAAAGTGATAAAAAGTGATTGGGTAAGTCAGGTTATAGAACCACAACAGTCTTATTATTGATCTGACCACACATTCATCTTGAAATGTAGATCAGGATTAAAACCTCAGCGATGTTTGGACTGATTTTTTACACTGATGCCTAAAATCTGGTAATTAAACCATCTGTTAAAAAGGGTTAATAAACATCTGTGACAAAGATATGCAGTGGATACGGGACATTTTACAGTTTAACAATAAACATTATTGTCTGAAAAGCTGCAAAACTAATAAGACCGTTCAACATAACATAAAACAACACAGTAATGTAAAAATAATACAGTAAACAATTCAGATAAAGGTTAGAACTTAAAGGTCCCATATTATACTGTTTTTCATCAATTTCACACAGCTGTCAGAGGTCCAACAACACTGTATTCGATATGCATTGCCCCAAACCCATCCGTGGTCCTGAATTTCAGCTGTCTAAAAGTTGCTCAAGTGAGCTCTCCTGAGAGCAGGCTGTTTCTGTGTCTGCACCTTTAAATGCTAATGAGCTCCGTCTGTCAACACCTACTTGGAGAGCCTTGCCCAATGGCCTTGCGTGCTACACGTCCCTCTCAGGGAGACGATGCCAAATAACATTACCTGAGCGATGACAAACTCACATAAAAAACATAATTATTTTATATTTTAAAGTAAATTCACACCTCCTCTGAAGATCCAAATTGAAGGATTCTTACGGTTATGTATATGACATTTCTAAAGCAAACATACAACAGATGAAAGAAGAAATGAGAGGGGCAGGAAGACGATGCCTCTAACGCTGTTTACGGTGGATGTATCGCTATGGCTTGCTGAGATGCTTTCATTCAACCATACCAGTTTGACCCAGAATCGGACCCAGAAGGAGAGGCTCCTGAAGAAACACAGATTTCACAATGGTTAGTGTGTCTGAATAATGTTAGTTTGTTCGTATGTGTTGTTACAGTTACTACCATGTAGCTAATGGCTAACAGCTAGTGAAAGCTGTGTTTGTCTCCAAACTCTTAGACACTGTTCGCGTCTCTGTCTCCAGTCTGCACATGTTTCCAGACTTTTTACTGTGACAACCAAGCTCCATCGTAATATTATTAACATTAAACTCGCTTCAAACGCCATTGCGTAGCGGACCGAAGCGGAGCTAACTAATTAGCCAGTTTCCAGCTGACTTCGCCATACTCGTAGGCAACTGTAAATACTATCAAACCGCGGCGACACTTACCTGTGGCTCAGGTGCAGTTGCTGGGTCCAGTATGGTTGGTACTGATCCTTTTACGAGGGTCTGTGTAGAGAAAACGCCAGCTTTGTACTGACCCTCATTACTGAAGCAGTCCGATGTGAAGTGGTTAGCACACACACACACAAACTTACACAAACCGTAGTCGGCACGTTGTCGTTAAACATGAAACGCAACCACTGTCTCTTCTGTTCTTCTGTAGCTGGGACAGAATATATACTGATGTTGATTTTTACAACCAAGAACAGAGCAATTTGTGTGTCTAGCTCTGAGCGATGACATTGCTAAACACCGCTATCTCACCGCTGGACACAACGAACTTCACCTCAGGGATAAACACCCCCCTCTTGGATATCTCCTATCACCGCACAGAGGAGGGCGACCTACGTAACGACAGGAGCTGAATCTGAGCAGCCTGTAGGAGCACTGTTTAACCAGTGGGTGGGCTGCAGAGACCATGCAGGAATCGCTTGTTTTCCTCATTCTGGCAGTTGGCAGGCTCAGGGAGGAAAAGTTTAAACATGTAGAGACCAGAGAAAACGTGTTTTTCATAATATGGGACCTTTAAATGACTCGTTCATCCAAGAGAATAATGTTCACCACATAACATGTCCTCCTCACTGCAAAATAGCTCTGTGAGGGAGTCCTCAGAAACTCAACAGGAATGGTAAGAGAGATGTGCAGCGACTGAATCAGCACAGGAAACTCTGGTAAATAAAACTAGCTGAAGCTGCTCAACAATGTCAGTTTGGGCTAAACAAAATGATTAAATAAAAAATGGAATGACTGTCATGACTGTCAAGACTTGGTTGTCCCCCCACATCTTCATTTTAACTTGTGATATCTTCTTTTCCTGTCACTTGTGCAGCCAGTCTTTCTTCCCAGTGTCTGTCTGCCAAAAGTGATTTACCACCCAATTAAAACAGGATGAAGATGGATACTGAATTTTCCCCAAATTATGACAAAAATGTATTTAGTGTTGAGCATTTTTTTTGCAAACAAAACATGCAGTTCTTTAATATACAGTTTATATGTATTATACATTATAGAAAAATGTAAATGTGTGTTTAAACAGTCGGATCTTAGTCCCAGCTTCCTGGTGTTTGCCTGGTTTCAACATAGAAGCGCATTTATTGACAAACCCAGCATGATTATTGTAAGCATGTATCATTCAGAATTTTTTTTTTTACAGCTCAGAAGTACACACCGATCTCTTTGAAGTGCACTGTGGAAAATGTTTGTCCGTCTTATCTACAGTGTTGATCCCTGTAAACAGACTATAGGCTATAGGCTCACCTTTTCATACAGACTTTGTATTTAACCTTGAAAAGATCTGTTTACTTAAGGAAAAAAAACCTAAGATTAGTAAGATTAGACTTTTAGCATACACTAACACCCACTCTGTTCAGCTGTACAAAGTGATGCCTGGGAGTCGTTGTCAGCTATTTAACACGAACATTTCGCTACAGCAGCTGTGGGGAAGCTGCCTTGCTCGAAGATGGCTCGGCAAAACCTTTGAAAAGATGTCTCTAATCTGCCTCCGTAATTATCAGGCCACTACAATGTTACGAGGTCAACACATCATTTTAATTACCTCAGGTCATCTTAATAATCAGCTGTGTAAATCATCATTTAGACAAAGCGATCGTCATTTCATCATCATTGAAATGACCTGATATTAGAAGCAATTACTGCGACCCTGCAACGATGACAGAATATGAAATCAGCTGTTCCTTAGGTGTTGATTCACCGACACTGTACCATGGCACACTCCTCTATCGTCAAGCGGGGGATAGGAGGATTTTGACAGCACATTAGAGCGGACTCACTCTCTTTTTAAGTACCTTTAAGTTCTCTGAGTGCTCCCAGTCATTGTGATATTTGTCTTGTCCCCAGGAAAGTACACATAATTTGAATTCAAATGCAGCAAATCCTTTTATCTAGTCAAAATCCCTCTTTGATTCTGTTAGTAAAGCATTGCCGTGATTTGAAAAAGAAAGATGTAAAAGATAAGACGGGGGATGATCACTTATAAAGGGGCTGTCATTTGGATTGATTCAGCCGCAGTGCTGCCAGCGACTAAAGTTCAGTGCAAGGCTTCTGTTGTGATCCTGATGTAAATCCTGTGTCTTACACAAGCTGCCGTTGTTGTTGCTCTCTACTGGTTATGTTTTAATGAGTAACAATTGTTATCCAATTTGCATGTAAAACAATGTAATTATAAACAAGCATCAAAAAGCTGTAATACTTCTAAAAAATGTAAATTACCCTCCATTATAAAGCGCAACAAAACCTAAGCCGTGCCTCGGAGCCAGGGCCTCTAGGTTTTGGATGCTTGCTTCCATTATTAATGCTATTCACAAGCCAAACTTTTTAGGTTGGTGCAGTTGGGCGCTTTAATCTATTTTTGCTGTAAATTAATGAATTTTTAAAGAGGACTAGTCCTTGCTGAATAGTGCTGGATGTGGGAATGAAGTTTTTGAGTCGTGGTGACGCAGTGCTATACAGTAGCCCCCTTTACTGTGCAAAGCATGAGTTCACAAACAGCATCCCATCTCTCTCCTGGGACCGCTCGTTGGGGGAGTTTGCCGAAATGCTGCACTCCTATGTTTTATTTATGACAAAATATGCCTTTTTAACTTCGCCGTTGTCAGAATCTGGAATTGTGATAGCTTCCTCCTTGTCGGCAGTGCTAAGTCTTCTGGGTCGCTAACTCCCTCTACCTTGGCAGATGTTTTCAGGTGTTATGTTCTGTGTGGGCATAGTGAGTTAAATATTTTATCCGAGGCCTTCGGGGATTCAGTGGTACCCACTGATTTTCTTACCTTCTTTCAATCAGATTTTCTTTCAGGGAGAGAAAAAAATCGTGTGAATCAGTGTGTTCTGTTTCATTCGAGATGCCAGTTGATTGACATCAGTTTTTCAGTTCTCACTTGTTGTTCTCTCATGGTTAGGTTATGGTCCTCTCTCTCTCTATGACTCCTTTCTCTCGCCCCTCATTTTTCCCTTTCAAGCATTAGTCTGCCTGACCACTGGCTCTAAGGACTAAGGACACAAAACGTGTCTCAGTTTGAAACGGTGCATTACATCGCTGCCTCTCCAGGTCTCCTTTGAGAATAAGTAGACAGTATCAAACGATAATTGCTTAACCCGGCTCCATTGAGAGATGAGCAAGCAGCCACCATAAGGGCAGCTGATTTGCCTTGATATCTTATAATTGAACCTTTTCAGGGGTATGTTTTCTGGCACTGAAGCAGAAAGTAATTAAGATGTTCAATACTGCTTTTTGGACCTTTTCCTCCTTCCTTTGAATGGCCCACACTCCTAGACATGACAGCGCTCAGTATGCCTACAGACTTTCTTTTGACATATTAGCCTTACCCTTGCCAAGGCAGTCCTTCCCAGAAACCCCCTCTGCTCGGCGCGCTCCGGGTGGGTATTTTGTCATTACTTCA
>OMLP01021496.1:0-12565 GCA_900302685.1 Spondyliosoma cantharus | reverse complement strand
AACACTTTTATTCTAAATCAACAATCTTGAGACTTTTCAATGTAATGTATTTCGTCAAGAGCTCGAGGAGAGAAGACGACACCTCTTCGTTTATCCGTCATTAACCGGCTAATTAGCAGCAGGTGTGGAGCGCCGATTACCATACGCATAGGGGCACAGCTCGCATTAACATAACTTATATTGAACAAGTTCTCAGACTTTGGCAGCTTTTTTGTTTTCTGTGGTAAAGTTTTAGAAACACACAGTAAAAACTTGATGAGCTCCAAACAGCAGCAGAAGTTAACAGAAAGGCACAGGTATAATTACTCACATTGATAATGTTCTACTGTAGGTCACTCGCTCGTTTTTCGGTGTTAAGCAATGCATTTAGAGAAATTGGTAGTCATTTTTTTTTTTTTACTTTGACAAACAATAAGTCCCCAAAATAACAATATTGCCACTATCGTCAGTGTCACTGCTATGTGACCTTTTTTTTTTTTTTTTTGCTTGAGTCATTTCCTGTTTTTATTTTGTAAGTTTTCTCCTCGTGTGTCTTGTTTTTCCTTTTCCCTCCCACTGTTTGTCCTTCCCCTACCTTTTTTCCTGTTCGCCTGTTACATTACTTTAATTTAATTAGTCCCTGTGTATTTAAGCCTGTGTTCTCTCTTCGCTCGTTGTCAGTTCGTCTGTTTTTCGTCCTGCTGCCTCCTTCCTCTTGCCTTTCTCATCGTGTTTTACCTGCATTAGTTGCCTGTGTCCTCGTGTTTTTTCTCGTTTGTACTTGTACTTTTGCTTTCCAGTCTTTCTGCCATCCTTTTATTTTGGATTATTGGATTTAGGACTCGTACATCAGCTATTATTAAAGCTTTTAGTTGTCAGAATGCTTGCTCTTTTGGATCATCTTTTCGTGCAATCATGACACTGTGGTTAAGAATTGGTTGGATTTGGGGACACGAGTAAGGAAAAGATCATGGTCCAGTTAAAACAAGTATTAATGAGACCCTTTATCATCATGGTAACAATAATAACCACTGAGTTAAGGTTAGAGAAGAAAATCTCACTGTAGGAGACAAAAAAATTCAACTGACTCATCCACCAGAACCTTCTCAATCTAGAATAACACATCGCTTCCTCCTTTGGTACCAACAGACAAGAGTCAAAAACAAAATGACTGCAGTCGCTCGAAAGCTTTACTGACTTGCTTTGGTTTTACTTTGGAGGTCAGTCATGTTTTTAAAGGAAATGTATCATGATTACTAAGAAAAAAGGCTGCTTTACCCCCATATATAGAATTTTCCCTTTATTTCTGAATGATGGTGTCACACTGGCTCAGTGTTTAGTGCTTTACTTGTCTTTGTCCTTGGTGGTCGGTGTTTTTTCTCCCACCGTCCAAAGTAAAAACTGCAGATCGTTAAATTCCCCGCATGAGGTCAAGGACTCCTGATTAGGACTAACGACGTCGAATGACCGTGCGTTCAGCTTGGACTACCACGGGCACCGTATTATTATGAAAACTGATATTCTTTCCATAGGTTTGACACCAGGAAGCCAATCTGTAGCTAATTTGCCATTTCCATTACACTGTCAGTCATGAATAGCTTTGCATAATAGTATGGACATAATACTCTTGGTCTGATAATCCATCACTACACGGTCTGTTACTTCTGTGTAGAGAAAAGGAAAAAAAAAAAGGCGTCATTTGCAGAGTTTCCCGGAGAGAGATCATTTTTAATAAAGGCACACAACAGGAACAATAGGCGAGGGTGCAGAAATGCCATTTAGAGTTTAGAAAACAACTTTTTGTGACCTGGAATGTCAATCGTCCTCTGTCTTTGCATAAACAACTCCCAATTCTCTCTCTCTTTCTCCTGCAGGTCCCTTCTAAATGCAACTAAAACCAGATTAGATCCAAAGATTAAAACGACAGAACATGGATTTAAGGCCACGATAAAAAGTCAGCGTGAGATTGCGTGACTATGAAGCAGTTTTTCCTTGTTCAGTTTGCTTTTAACCGGCTTTTCTGAGGTACTACAAACCTTGACGTCAGCGTTGGCCTGCTGACATGATGAATAAGACCCTCTTGCATGGAGATCTACGCAGGTCCAAAGAAACATGAGTGACAAAGGTTTTAGACGACACGTAATGGAGTACAGTTTAATACGCCGAGCATCTAGAGAAAAAGACTGAACGAAAAGCTGTAGAAAGTGTGTGCTTGCCCTCGGCAGAACCGTAAGCCTGCAAACTTGCGGAACTTTAACCGAGAAGGAATCAAAGTTTAGAGAACGAGTTCTCTGGTGGCCCGTGCTGGCTGCCTGTCTGCCATCCCAGCTGGCAGGAGATGAGTCACTGAAATTCAAATGCAATAAAGCCAACATGGCAGACATAAAAGTCTGCCCCCCCCCGATCACATGACCGAAGCTTCATAAATCACAGAGCTGCAATTATCCAAACTGTTTGCTCGGAGCTCCTTTAAGTAATTCCATTACACGGATGTTTTCCTGTAATATCAGTGAGAAGACCCTGGGATGACTACATGCAGTAATACCTTGGGCAACGTGGGCTCTGGTTAGATTGTATTCCTGTCAGTGCTTTGTTATCGTGCCTTAAACTAGAGTGTCTTTTAGGATACCTTATAAAATAAAGCCATTATGATAAATCCAGCACCTGTTGTCTTCTGTACACTGCTCTTCACATGCATAGTCTCTATAGCCACCAGCTGCTGCAATCAGCAAACAATACTACACAGAAATCTTACACACTTAGCAGTAACTCCCTAAACGCCAAGCTAATGTGCTGCACATTGCCAATATTTACAACCAGAGCAACATCTGCCACGAAAACGCTTCACTCTGACTGTTGTGGTTATTGTGATAATTGCTCGCTGGATTACATTCACTGCCAATGTTTTTAGTTAAGTCGGGTTGGCACGCCGAGCAAAGAGCCTTGACACCAGCGACACGTCCTGCATCTCAAATGCCGTTAGCAAAGACATAACGGCTTTGTTCGTACCAAAAACTTCCCACAACCTTACAGCTGCTGTTATCAATATTTTACATCAACAGCAACTTTATCCATCTGCTGGACATGTAAGCAACAACACATCCTTATGTCAAAATGGCTGAATAAGTTGATTTTCAGCATACCATCCATCCCCAGCCTTCTCCCTGTACATACGTTTTGCTCTTCACACTACTTCTCACTTCATCCTTTGCAGGTGTAATGATTACAACAGCAGCTAGAGGTCGCCACTCTCTGAAAAAACATAAATATGGGTTTGTAATAAGCTGCTTTCATAGTCCACCTATGTGGTTGTATTTCTGTTTAGGACGGGCTGGTCGTCAAGTGTTTGCTATTACATCTGCCATCACAATTTTAATGCGGTGATAAGTCGTAAATGTTGTGTTTACAGCTTGTTGTGCTGCCCCATAAAAAAAAAAAAAAGTAAAAAAACAATAAAATCAGATTTAATCACGTGCTTTGATCTGCCTTTGAAGCAGTGATGGGTTTACCCAAAGTTATTCTTAATAAGCCAGCTACAATATGAAAAGCATGACTGAATATGAAGACCGTGATACACTGGAGAAACCCTTTCGCCAATATTCAGTCTAATGTAACACACACACACAAGCGTTGATTGTGAAATGACCTCTTCCCAGCTGTGCTCTCAACTATAATGCTCCACAGTGCAGCTACTTAACATTCACTGATAGCCGGCCTCATGTAGCAGAGACCTGCTAGCCCGGTGCCCTTTGTAGACTCTCTATTGTAATTCACCGGTTAAGCCACAGTTTAATACTGGCCTGCTGCCCAGCTATCCAGCCAGGTCTGCTCAGGTTGTTGCGCCGCACCACAACATTGTGTCTGATTGACGTGTGGATTATTTATACCTTAATCCCCGCAGCCATCCCTAATGACTCTCCACCTCTTTCTCTCCTGCCCTCCCTTCTCCTCGCCAGCTGGTGAGGCGTCTGTCAGTCTATCCGACTCTCTGATACCTTTTCATAACAGCCACCCGTCTTCTGTACTGCTGAGGACGTCTGAGGCGCAGACAGTTAAAAAGACGATAAGGAGAATGACGGCCAGGCTGATTAAAAGAGAAAAGGAGAAAGGGAGAGGGACGGAACAATAGTGGCAGAAAATAATCGTAGTGTGAGTGTGACAGCAGGTGAAAGGGGAGATGGAGCGCTGCCTCTGAGGAGGGAGATCATGAGAGAAAGAGAAAGAGCAGAGAGATGGACTGATGAAGACCTGAAAGAGACAGGAAATGGATTTATATTCACCACTCATTTTGCGCTCCGTTTGACTTTTGGAAGGGAAGCAGATGTGCCTCTGTGCACACGGCAGCCTCCATAGTCACACAGTGATTCACAGACTCGCAGATGAATATGGAACAAGCCCAGTTCGCCACATTAGCAGGCTCATTTCCCACAGAGAGACAGACATTCAGTCTATCCGTCACTTCTGCGCAACTCTGAAAGGGGAGGAGGGGTTGAGAGAGAATGAGAAATGTAATGACAGCGGCTGAATGACAGAGTGGGGATAACAAAACTCTGTGGCGAGCTTCTGATGCCCACATCGCCATGCTTTACGGAGATGCTGGAAATAATGTGATCATCTGCATGGAAGAGAGTCTCTGGGATACACGGGTCATGCATTGTGAACAGTGGGGACGGTGTTCAAATGTTAGAGGGGAATGACTGGGTTGTTTATCGACAGTGTCATTTCTCCTACAAATAATGCTCAATGCCTCCTTCAGCACCCCAGATCTGTCGTTGCATGGAAACAGAGCAAATAACTGCTGCCGCCAGATTACTACCTAGGAAGCATAAGACAGATGGCAAAACACAAGCGGTGGCCAAGATAACACCTCTTTAAAGTTTAAAAATACAGCAGTACACTACAGTACAATGGCACAGAAGGCAGACTGGCAGCTGGGTAAACTGTTTTAAAATGATTTCATGAACCAAATTAGTTTAGATAGCAAGTATGGTTAAATGTGTCATTCTTTCATTTTGACTGTGTTGTTGTAGTGCCTTTGTTTTAAGTGTGTTTCAATGGTTTTCAGTTTTCCTATTTACATCTTTTTGACATTAAAATGTTTACTTGCAACTCTCAGATCAGCCTCGGACACAGTGGACCACCATGTCTTAGGCCTTTATGCCTCCACTTTTCCTCCTCCTCCTCTTTCTGGTGTCCCTCAAGGGTCTATTCTGGTTTCACTCTTATTTACTGTATACCTGCTACACCTGGTGCAAATCATAAAGTATATCTGCCAAAAACAGTGCGATTTTATGGGATTTTACTTGGCATTTCTTTGGTTTATAATCATCCAAACATCTCGCTAACCTCAAAGTGTTTAGATGACTGTCACAAATAGGAATGCACCAACCTGAATTTCTCCGTCCTGAACAGTTTTCATACCTCAACTTCGTGTTTCCACTGATATAATGTAACGATCTGATAGCAGTGTTGATTTTCTCCAGATTCCAGACATCTGTGAACCTCACTGTGTAGAATTCACTGAAGTCGTTTTGACATGGGGTTGAACAAGGCCAGGCTTTGCTGTAGCACTGAAAACTGAGCTGGCAGCCCACCATGACTGAATAACTATGGTAGCAAAGACACTGCATTTTTGTCATGTCTGCCGCGAGGGAGCTCTACATAAAACACAACTTAAGATGTGAGTGGCGTGGGATCATTGGAGCTGCTGACTTTAGTGTTAAGCAACCACCACTGATATTGAAAATCTAGGAGATTTCTCTGGGTTTTAACATTGTCAGAGACATTTGGGATAATTTCAGTACACAACTCAACAAACTATATAACCAAATAGTGGTTGTTTTTAGACATTTTAATGAAGAAATGTTACATACCCAGTCTGCTTCATGCACCTGCAGTAGCAAGACTCTACACCACCTTTACTCCTGATTTCCAAATGAACAATTAAATTTTATCCTCTCCTAATTATTCAAGTAGAAGTGGTGAAGAGGATGCAGCAGGAGTGAGATGCAGGAAACCCCAGATGCTGCTTGCAGCATGAACACCCTGGAGCATTCGGCCATAATGCAGATACATTGAAGCAGAAGGTAGCCCCAGCGCAGAGATGGAGATAGGGCTGTATAAATACTCAATGCAGCAAAAAACAATAGAGCTATTCAATGCGTCACATAGTGTGTAATGTACAGTTACACCAGTAAGATACCTTATGCAGCAAATACAGGCGAGAGAGCAATCCAGCTGCCCGATGCAGCAGCGAGCAACAGGGACACACACACGCAGAAAATGTATACACATTCCCACAGATTTACACACTCTTTTGAGTCACTTATATAGAGATGCTCACACACAGACAGCAGGTATATGCAGCCGAACGCACAGATATACACACACAAACTGACTATCTCACACACACATAACCAACTCCTATAGGAGCAGCAGCTTGCACCTGAAAGAATAACTATACTGCTGACACGCCAACATCAGCTGTCTGTGCGAGGGAGGAGGGAGGCAGACACGGAGGGAATGATGGAAAAGAAAAACAGTGTTTTGTCAACAAAAATAGTGATTGTCAGAAACAGTTCAAACACATTCAGATGACAGGTTTTAAGTTAAAACTGGTGGAAAATTCTCATGAGATCTTTGCAAGATTCTTCTGTTTTGCACTTGTTTTCAAGTGCAATACGACTTTTTTCATTACAAATGAAAATCAGCTCATCAATTTGAGTGAAAAGTTGAATCTTAAAAAAAAAAATGTCCATGAATTTTTAGGTATTTAGAGTATTTATTTTCCCCTGTTGCCTTAAAAACAGCATGCATTTGAGCTGGCATGGACTCCACAAGTTTGAGCATAAACAAAAAAAGAAAAACTTGGACTTCACAGGACTTCGCTGTGAAAAGCTGCTATTTTGTGGCCCACCTCAAGCGTCTGGCCTGGTTTCATCTCCTGAGGAGCGGTTCACAAACGGCTACTCGTCCTCTGAGACCGCGACAAGGCCGCCTTCTTTTGACAGCCCTTTTTGCTAATTGGAGTCTTGAGTTCTTAATTTAGCCAATTCTGTATCTGTGATGAAGTTCCTATCGCCCTGGGGAATTCAGCTTGATGCATTGATCCTCTTTAGTCTGCCTGATTGTGCTTTGGATTCAACTAATCCAGTTTGTGTAGTGTTTCAGCAGTGCAGTCGACAGGACGTAATGGCAGTTACTGTAACTGTAAAGTTATTACAGGTAATAAACCTAACAAATGGCCGGCCATAGTCTGAGTGAGACCATTTCTATCCGTTGAGCGTTGGGACCAGTTTTAACTTATCTGTGGTATTGCAGAAGCGTACTTGGCTAACAATTATTCTGCCCATTGGGTGTAATTTCAGCATTACTTAGACATCTTTAGTCCAGCCATTATTTGATGCTGAGAAAGCCTATCTTTGCTTGGAACAACAATCTCAAACTTTCTGCTTTTTCCCAAGTTTACATGACAACATTTGAGATTTCCAGTGTGGCAAAAGACTTTTGGACACCACTTCACCCGAATAAGATCTGCTAACGATGAATAAACACAGCTTAAAAGGTACAATACGTACGTTTTTTTAATGTGAAAAACAATTTTGACATTATGACGTTGCAGATATGATACAGAAGTGAGCATGCTAACCAGCAAGCCCCGACCAGTCCTGTCTGAAGCTCCTGTGCGAGTGGTGTGAACAGCAACATGTCCGTCATTCTCCAAAACTCCCACTTCAGACTTAACTGCAGCTACCTAGCTAATGACAGCTGCAGTTAGCGGTTACTCTTGTGATATGCTGCCCCCGTATTTGCTGTATGAGCATGAATTCGACAGGTGATCAGTTCTTACATACTGCACCTTTTGTCTTACAATACATGTTTTTAAAATAGATAACACCAGGAGCACTCTAATCATTTGCAGAGCTTCAAATAAAGTATATTACAGTATAGTGATTAAAGTAAGTGTTAAAGTAAATTTGCCAGGAGCCTTTGAATATAACTGACTAATAACACACAAAAGGCCCAAGAGCACCATAATAACACTGTGCTTAAAAAACTCACCCCCATGAAAAATCTATGCAATACTACTTTGTATTAGATTATCATTAGGTATCTGATTTTAATATTCTCCCCGTGTGTAATGAGCTCAAACTGAATTTACCAGAGTGCATTAAATGTGCCTCATGAATAAACCGCCCTCGCCCTGTGTCACCGCTACCGCTTTAAGTGCCGAGCCCACTTTAAAATAGCACAGCACATTATATAACATTATATATACATTCACGACACTCACCAGTTAACAGCGTTCACACTTGAATAATCAGTTTCAGATTTTTTTTTTTTTGCTGCGCGGTGGACTTCCTCACCATATGGTGGTGATGCAGAGCTGAGCTAGAGAATGTGTCAACGCTTTACATGTCACTACTCTCCACCTCCGGCACACACACACCTGTCTGCAGTGTTCAGTATGTTACTGCTCAGAAGCATGTAGGATAAGAGACGCACAGCTGCTGTTACCAATCCCACAACATAATAACAGACATTACTTCTTGCCTCAACATATGGCTGTGAGTCAGAGCCAGGGGAGCTGTGCTATATGCCAACTCTGACATGTAGGACAGCGAACATCAGCACAACATTTGTTCATGTTTAACAAGGAGGCGGTGGTAGCCCGGAGTGTAGGCAAGCTGGTGTTTAAAATTTTCTGGGACCACCTACGCTAACGTCTTTGTCGAAGGAAAATGAAGGAATGGAGCTCTAAACTGACTTTTACGGCCTGCTGCCAGAGTGCCATTCTGCAAGTCATTCTAACCAAGATAATCACAACATGCACAACAGTACAGGAGAGTGGAATTATGCAGATGAAATAAAAAATAAACAAGTGAAATAACATTGTTTTCTTTGCAAGAAAACACCACACAGCACCTTTGATGCCATAGTTAAGTCACTTTTTCCTCTAAGTTTTGTGGCAAAAAAATTGCAAAATGGCTCAAAATTCCCAAATTTGTCTCATGTTTTCCCCCAAAAAACAGTACAATTGTATGTCTGGTTGGAGTTTTGATTTAAAGGGAAGAAGTGTTGTATTGTTGAATACGCTGGTGAGTGACTTTCTGCACGCCGGTGTCCAACTGCATACAGTCGGTGCCTTTTTTATTTTTCTCGCCCCTAACCCTCAAACATCCTGAGTCCACCACTGGTTGATTACTTCCATTAAAGTATTACTTTGCAGTAATCTTCGCTTCCTGTCCATTAATTCAGATCATAATGTTTGACCAAAGATTGGTTGCACAGTATGAGTTTACAAAGTCTGGCAGGTCTGTGAGGTGTAAGAAATTAATCGTTATTAGAACTTTATGCAAAGTATTTGTCCTTTACACTTGTACTAATGCTTTAGAACTGAAATATCGACTATTTATCTCCTTTAATTTCTAACTGATACCTATTAATTTTAAAGATGCTGTTTGTAACTAAAATTCAGTCTCATTCCCAACTCATCCACTTCAATGGCAACAGAGAGAGTTGACTGACAGGGTAGTTAATAGTCACAAAGTGAGTTCTGATTTCTGGGGATGAACTGTTCTTTTATCAGTGCACTTTTGGTTCTTGCCAAATCAATCCACTGATTGCAACGCAACGGTTCCAGCCATGCTGCTCTGCAAAAATTCAAATCATACAGAAGGTTCTCCATTTCCTAAAAATGTAAAAATGTTGATTCTCTTTCCCTTCCCTCTGGGTGACTCTGGGCAGGAACGTTAGAAATCATATTATGGGTGATCTAAATTCTTCATATAGGTGCAAAAAAGAAAGCAAAACATGAAAAAATCCAATTTATAGCATTTTTACCGGGTAGCAGCAGCGGTATGCTTGGCAATAAGGCCGACCCAGGGGAGCAAAGCTAAGCTAGCAGACATGTCAACCAGAGGAGGCTGCGGCTCTATCAGTAACCTCTCCTGACACATAAAGGCCTCCTCCCGCCCCGCTCAGGAACACTACCCTGTGTATACTGCTGAAGACGTTTCTGTATATCCCGAACGAGAGAAGAAAAAGGGAGGGAAAGAAAAGTGTAGAGAGAAAGGAGAGAGGAAGACGGCGGTGAGCTGAGAGGAAGATGGGTGTTCCACTCTCCGGGCTCAGTTCTGCCTTAATGCTGATGTTTATTGGAACTGTCAGGGCCCCAAACCTCCCGCTGCACAACGGCACACACCCAGAGACGTATCCACACACACCTAGACACTCTCGCACAGCACGCACAAACACCTCCGCACATCAATACTTGAACGCGAGAATGCATGTCTAATGTATACATATCTGGCTCACACACACTCGCATAGACACAGAGACAAAGGAAAACAGAGGACGGTGACACACACCAGAGACAACACTACTTCTCATGCCAGTGTACCGAAAGGAAACGAATGCCACTGGTCTAGAAAATAACAGTAAACACAGCCGGCCCTCGGCCAGCATTTCAATGGATGAACACGGAACAGAAAGAACGGGGGGGATGAGGTTGTGGGTTTGATTCATTTCTATGCATGATATTCAGCTGAGGGTGGAGCTTGTTTCTCTGGGTGCAATAAATCTAACCACATCTTAAGATGGAAAGAAAAAAAAAAGATTGTGATCAGCATAAATGAATTACAGTTAATATTCATAACTGTGAGCTGTCGAGAAAAACAACAACATTTAGCGTTTATTTAATTACCAGCTCATAATTTATCCATTATCACGACTGCATGTCCTCTTATCCGTCTGCCATAGTGCGCCCCACTTTAACACATTTATTTCAGCTTGAATTTGTCATATTCAATTATCGTGTTGGTAAATATTATTAGAGTCAGTTAGGGACGGAAATAGAAGCAATTATTCTTCATGATGCACTTGTTTTATATCACTAATTTTAAACGATATTCTCGCATTGTTTGTCGGACACCCATTTAATTCTGCTTACGACGATGCTGATGAGTGATAATGACAAAGTTTGGTCATCAAAAGAAAATGTCCCATCTCGCAATGTTAAAGAAAGAGAGAAAAGAAATGGTGGATCTGTCTCTTCATCCGGATCAACACCAAAAGATAATGGGGTCTATTTTGGGCCGAGACACATCCTCCATTAAAGTTTCGTGGAAATCTGTTTAGTAGCGTTTGTGTGATCATGGCCACAAACCAACAAACAAATGCCTACATTACCCACAATGCAACTTAGCTATTGGCATCACAGGAAATGTATCAGGTTACACAAAGCTTCCTCTTTAGCCACAAAGGTTTTATACTGCTTTTTTTTTTTAACAAATGCAGTACTCCTCTCAAAGACTTATAAACACACTTTTAAAGGTACATTATATATCAGAAGAGAAAGATCCTCATTGACTGAGCTTTTATGCCAAAATAAACTAAATAAAGAAACTCTTTGTTTTCATGACCGAAAGGACGATACAGTTTCATACTGTTTTACTTCGTTTATATGTGGCGGACTCTGCCACCTGTCTAGCTTCAAACAGTGTTCTGGGGGCCTTATTTTCCTCTCAGAACAGCTTGTTTATTAACTTGTAGAAAAAATAAATGTGTCTGAGTTTGTGTTATTGCCTCATTTATATTGTAAATATCAAAATTCTGAGTTTGAATTTCTTCTGAAATTGGTGGAGTTAATTTTTAACTCTATAACATACAGATTTTTATAAAAAGGCCTTTGGGAGTCTCCTGGAGGACATCTTTGTTTGTAATTTATGTGCGAAAACTCACACACACACATTGTTGTGACATGTAGTATGTCTGCTTTTCTACACAGTGACATAAAAAACGAGGCACAAGTTCCCACTGTGACTTTACATACATCATTTACAGACATAAAGCATTTTTCCTACCAGCTCCCCTCCTCCTCCTCCTCCTCCTCCTCCTCCAGGGTGAAATCAGTACAGTCTCCCATCCCAGAACCAATTTAACGCCTCTGCGTGGTGCAACATGTGCCTATCTGGTCAACTGCTACTTGTCATCAGCCAGCTCGCCTCCTCCATTATACAAAAAATGTAATAGAAACATCTAAATGTATATGCAAATGGCTCACTTTAGACCCATGACATTCATGGATACACACAGCGCACCGCATGGAAATACAGTATAAGACAATGTAGACGCATGCCTTCAGGCAAAGACACTGACACACACACGCGGAAACACACACTCAAGAGTATGTACAACATAAACACACACACGAATGCCGACACTCATGAGCATGCAGGCCTCGTTTTCCAGCTTTGATCCTAACTGCTCGACATCCGAACGCTCCATGAATAAACCAATAAACAGCAGAAGAGAGAGGGGGTAATAAAACGGACGAGAGAGGGAAGAGGCGGCGGTAGAGCGAGGAAGAGGAAGTGTAGAGAGAGAGAGAGAGAGAGAGAGAAAAGAGAGGTGAAGCAGCGAGTGTGAGCAGTGAGAGAGATGTTGAGGAGAGGAGCCCTGACATCACTCGTCTCCGTCGGTTTTCGGAGCCGAGACAGCTGGACAGACTGCTTATGCAGCAATACCCTTCTGTGTCGGACTCTCTTCTCTTTTCTCCCAAAACACACACACACATTCTTTCTTG
>OMLP01021495.1:8109-19907 GCA_900302685.1 Spondyliosoma cantharus | reverse complement strand
GAGCCTTACATTATTTCCCATAATGCAACTCAACAGTGTCTCTTATCAGACTCTCCCTGCCTGGTAACATAGCACATGTTCAGAAAATGTTCACAAAAACTAATCTAAACTAAATTCAAATTTAAAAAAACATTTGAAAGCTCCTCCATAGCTACGGAAGACATCCACCACCACACCCAGCCACCGATGTTGGCACACAAAGTGAACAACTTTTTCTTGTCACTTCTTAATGTATCTAGTGTTTGTGTTGTGACATTTTCATTTCCATTCAGCTGATTTATACTTGATAGAAGACTTTGCTATAGCGCGCAGTACGAGCTGGCTCCTTCTGTCTCTTAAGTGAGCCAATTTGTTAAATCAGCTGCTGTCGCCGCTTGTGAAGTTCACAGACTTTGCCATACAAACACCCGTTTGCTGTCCATGTTTTTTCCTGAGCAGACGCATCTGCGACGTATTTAGACTGGAAGTCAGGAATACCAACTCAGAACGGATTGCAGCATATATTATACAGTATATACTTACATATACACAGTGGGGCCAACATTAGAAAGGCCAAAAACTTGAAGTTCTCTGAATGACCACTTGAGGCTGGCTTTTCATATAAGTCACTCGTTCAAACAATATAAAGACTTACAATGATGCATAATTCAAGGGTGTGGCCTCTTTGAGTGACGGATAGCCTCTCTGCCCATTTTTGGATCAACCGGGGCGGCTGTGGCTCAGGGGTAGCGCCAGCATCTTGTTATCGGAAGGCCGCTGGTTCGATCCCCCTCGTCTGCATGTCGAAGCGTCCTTGGGCAAGATACTGAACCCCAAACTGCTCCTGATGTGCTGGTCAGCACCTTGCATGGCAGCCACCGCCATCAGTGTATGAATGTATGTATGTGTTACTGTACTGTAACTGTACTGTACTAAAGCGCTTGCCAAATGCCCTAAAAGTAAATGTAAAAGGGAGTTAAGCAATGTCAGGCACTGTCAAGATGGCAACTGCCACAGGCCAGACAACTGGGTGACGCCACAGAGACTACATTCATGTTTTGTACAGTCCATGATTATACAACCGCTGTTGCAGTAATCTGTCCTGTGCAACTGTACGTGCATAAAGTGTATTTGGATGTGGTGATGTGCGTGGGGATTTGGAGGCGGAATAAAGAAGGTGAATCCCGGTACACTGATGAAGGTCACAGACTAAAACATTTCTACTCGTGTCAGCTGCTCATTAAATTGACTGAAGAGCCTTTGGCATCATACGGTCATGTTCTTTCTCTTTTTCTTTTTTCTTTTTTTTTTTTTTTTTTTTTTGAGTGGGAACGTGAAACTATTTACTGTCAGCCGCACGGAGCAGCCCGCCTCATTGCCCAGCTGAAGCCTGAACAAATTCTCTGCTTGCCACTGGGAGACAGTTTGATTTTGTGTATTTTAGGTTTGTGAGATTTTGTAAACAAGCAGCATAAGTTCAGCGAGCGCGTGTCGTGAGTATGTCTAATGCATCGCAAATTAGTTTTCCCGACTGATGAATACTGATTCGTTATTTTTTTGAGAGGCGAGATTGTCTTGTTTTTGTGAAATGGAAAACTGCTTATTCGATTGCTTTAAAAATGTTCCCATCCACAGAATGCAAATCATGTAGTTGTTCCGTAAAGTGGGAGCTGGAAAAGGAAATGCAGCCTTTCTATTGACAACCTAATGAATATAAAAAGCAACATTTTCCAAACTGTGTTGGATTTGTTTTAAATAGTCAGCCTCGCTACTAAATAGAGACCGTCACTGCCTCCAGCAGTTGCGGTTGGAATCTGCAAAGGAGAGTCTGATGCTGGGGATGGATGATGAAAGTACACAGGGCCCAGACAGCCGAGTCCCAGAGGGGAATTCCTGACGCAAGATATTAGAACCTGAATAAATCATGTAATGTTGCTGTATCATCCCTGCCCTGATCAATCTCGGCCGATCAATACATCCGTCTTCAGGCATGATATCTGAGGGACAGTAGAGCTAGCACCTGGTCATTAGCATTGGGTGAATGATTGGCTGACAAAAAAAGCTCAGCGGGGGTAGGAGGGGGGTGCAATCATAGCGGGGGCAACACAGAGTGAAAAGCATAAATATTGCAAAACGGTCGCCCAATAATGGAATTCTTGCAATCGCAAATAGGGACGGATCAATTTTACACCGTTTGTTAAGCGTTTCTCATCAGCCATCTGCTCCGTGCAAACTCTGGAGATGGGCGCTGCTTATTATTTTCCGTTGGATAACACTCTTCTCTAGGTCAGTCGTTCATAAACCGAAATCTGGCTAGTCACAGCGTGGCGCTCGGCTATCTGACAACACCTCATATTGTTCAGTCGGTTTATGAACTCACGTCGATTCTTATTTTGTTCTGCAGTGGAAAGATAAAGAAAAGCAATAATCCTTTTTGTATTAAAAGTATTGCCGTGGCCTCCTTCAGTTCATCAAAGCACTGTTTGTGAAATAACAGCACACTGTGCTACTAGTTGCTGATTAATTCATGTTACACTCGCTCACAGCGGGTACAAAGAGTCTCACTGTACAATCTCACGGGGGCTTATTTCCTTGTTTTCTTCATCAGTGGATATTTAAACTCGATGGAGCATTGTTTACTTTTTGCTGTATATAAACGGTGTATTTTACTCACTTGACATCCTTAGCGTTTGCTATTCTCTCCAACTGTTCTTTGGTAAATTATTGCTATTTGTTTGCAAACCCAACCCTCTCTAATTTATAGTGGGTCGTGTTCTATTGTTTGTATTTTATATTCTAACTTGTTATTTAACTGTTTTGTTTGCTGCCCAGTCACAACGGATATAAATTTGCATTCTTTTCTAAAATCCAGCATTTCTAAGTTTTGCATTTTTATATAGATGTTCATTACTGTGCTTTGTCAACAAACAAAAAAACATGGATTAATTTAAGAAATCCATATTTGTTGGATTCCTGAAATGTAGCTGTTTAGCATAAAAGTATATAGAAAAAAACAAATATTGACGCTTTAACAAGACAAATTGAATGTCTGTTATGAAAAATGACTAAGACTTTTTTTTATGTAGAAAGTAACTTTATGCTAATGTCTGTTTAATGACATTGGTTGACTTCACACCTACCAAAGTAATAATTGACTCCTAAAAATACATACATGACAGCTCCCATAATGACACAGCCAACCGTTGGTGACCACAGGAGGGTACCAGCAGCAGTAGCCCAAAAACAGTTCTTGGTTATAAAATGAACCAAATCTTCCACATTGCGGGGCCCACAGAGTGTGTGCACTAGTGACTGCCACCTGCCTTGCGTTCTAACTTCGTGTGACTTAAAAGATGGTTTTGCCATCATATTAAATTGCCTTCCAAGCCTGCTGCTCATCCCAGGCACTCGATGGCACTTGAAGTTCCTCCTTTGCTCTTATCATAATTAGTACATGCACTAGAGGTTGCTGCCTAACAACAGATACAAGATTTGCTCGTGATAAACTGCTTGCAAGGATGACATGTACAACTTTTTTTGCATGGCAATGGGCTGACCGTCATTTTTTGAACACAGGCAACCAGTCTTGGTTTCACCTTCGTATCTCAGGATAAGACGAGTGAGCCAGTGTGACTGTTAAATAAAACAAATAGCTCTGGTGTTTTTCCACAATCCATATAAATGTTAGTTAACGAGCCAGAAAGCATAACTTTCACAATTCGGAGCAATGAAGAAACACCAATCTTGAATTACCATGACCGTTCATCAGTGCAAGAAAACAAGCTATGAATAACAAGCAGCGTGCGTTTATTAGTAGATAGTATTCTGACTCTACTGTATAAGAGACCCTATGGAACTTGTGATGTATTATTGTTGACACTGATCGGAGAATTGGTGAAACACTAGAAATATTGCTTTGGTGCTGCTTAAAGCTCCCCCCGCGACAGTGAAACCATGTAAACGTCGACAGAAACATGGCAGATCACTGACCAACATTACATTTTATTGAGCTTCATCATCAAAGTGTTTTTATTTTTGCCTCACAGCTCTCACACTCGGGATTATTTCTTTGAAATATCCACTTTAGACAGTTTTTTTTTTTTTTTTTTATATTATTTCCTATAAGGATGTGTCTGTACGACGGAGAAAGAGAGAGAGAAGTGCATTTGCAAATTGTATATGGATGGCACAGAAAACACCCTGCCTTGATGCATCAGTAGACAGAATCTTCAAAACACTCCTGACAGTCAGAGGGAAAGAAAAAATGCGTAACCCACAATATCTATTGATCTTATCTGCTCATTATTTTTTTTGTGAAATTTTGAGGGGCCTATTGTACAGTTGAAGTGCAGTCATTCAACGCATTTACAATTGGCTCCTCTGAAGTAGTTTTTACTGGTAGCAACCATCCCCAGATTACCTTCACAGGCCCCAGGGCTACCCGTCATGTCCGTGCGCGATCCAGCGCATTATGTTCTCGATAACTCAAACAGAAATTTAACCATTGTTGAGGTCTTTATTCAGTCCGACTTTCCAATGCACTAGAAATGTGTCGAGGAGCCGATTTAAGAGGCAGCTTGATTGCATACAGTGTAATGTCCACTCAAAGATGTAAGTCAGACCTGATTCGCTCCGGGGAAGTGTGAGTTGGAGGGAGAAGACACGTCAGTAGCGGTTGAAAGTCTTTCAGGCTTGAGCGAAAAATTTGCAATAATCCAGAGGCTTTGTGACTCCATTTCCTCAACATATGGCGAAATGAATAGTGGTCGGGACAAAACGACAGAAAGAAGAGATGGAATTGGAGCGTTTTGAGATCAGTCAGACACAATGTCGGGCTTAGACACAAAACATACACACTGATCATTGTAAGCTGTTTCATTAAATGACAAAGTCTGATTTATCTCACAAATATTCTTTTACTGTAGTTTTTAATTACTAGTTATGAAATTGAACTGGAACTATTCATGAAACAATAAAACAACTAATTCTTAATGGCACATATTGAGAATTAAGAGCCAGTGGAGGACTGCGGTTGCAGTTGTTGGGCTGGTTTGTGCACTCTGCTTTGTTGACATTTATCCCAACAAAATGTTGCCACACAGCTGGACTGTAAGCGGTCATTGTAGCATGAAAACTAAATAAAAAACAGCTGCGGGCTTACAAATGGAGCCACACTGTATGTTCAGCCGAGCAGCTTTGTAATCTTTTCTTTAAAGCTCTCTTTACTAATTCAAGATAAACGTATTAAATTCTGGGCTAAATACTACTGGAAGGAGGGAAAATAGATATTTTAAGAAAAGTCAGTCAGTCTTGCCTTAAGTGCCAAAGATAGCAGCTGTTTAAACTGATTAGTTCCTCCTCTCTGGTTAAAGGTGTTCATCTGTGAAATCACCAAGAAATGATGTTAGGATTGAAAATATATGCGCGGCGCATCGTGACATATTGTTAGCTCTCCCTGCTGAGGTAGGTCTTGGAAAAGTCATCAGATGTCACATGTTAGCGCCGATAGACATTTCATGATTTGGTATATTTTTCCTACACTCCCTCTATGATTCAGTGTTGCATTAGCACTACAGAAAGAGACATAATCCTTACTAAGTGAGTGGGTATAAAAGCCGATATTGGAGGTGACTGTTTCTTTGACTAACAGGTCAAAAATCACACAAAGACAAATTTAATTTTCTCACCTAAACAAGATTGGCTTTAAAAACGGGGGGGTATTTTCTTAATCTAGCAAGTATTTTGCCTATGAATTAATGATGGGCTCTTTGACAGACTGTAGCGCTAATAAGATCAGCGAAATGCACAATGGCATGTGACCTTTTACAGTGCTTTTGGCTTCACCTCCAGATTGGAACATTTAGCTGTCGCTGTGGCCAATTATTTCTCAGGTACCTCCTGTTGTGCAGGATAATAAGACTTAATTAGCCAGAGAATGCAGGGCGGGCTCTCTCTCTTTTTTTTCCCCCCCCTCATCTCCATTTTTGCTCGGCCTCTTTGTCTTTCTCTGTTGGAATGCGGCTCTCCGACAGGGTATGCGGTAAGAGTCAATCATGTCCACTCTACTGCCTCAACACTCACCAGCACAGTGAGGGGTCGCGGGGCCTGCGCAGCCTGGCCTGGCCATAATCAGAGTATTCACAGGTATCATGCTTTCAAGGGACTTGAAGGTCAGTCCAGTGGCAGGCGGGAGGGAGGATGAGGGGTCCATCTGCCTCTCTCGCCCCAAAGCTACTCTCATCATCGTCGTCATCATCATCACCATCATCATCCAGCAGGGCAGAAACATTGGAGGAAAGAGTCGCCAGCAGTCACTAAATTTGCTGAATACACTCTGTTCCTACACGCTGCGTTGATTCTGAGGTCACATTCAAGAACCTGTTCCAACTAAAGACCTGTTAAAAAAGATTTTAAAAAGTCAACGGTTAGTGGCGCTGAGGGCTGTACTTAGGCTTTCTTTGGAGCTAAAAGCTAACGTTGGCATCATAGATTGTATGAATAGTGTACAGTGCTTCCTGGTCTGACATGTGAACTTTAGAAGTGCCTTTAACCTGCATTCTTTCCAACAGCCAACAGGGGGCGACTCCACCTTCCAACTGTATAGAAGACTATGAGAAATATGACCCTACAGTACTTCTCTCTTGGTTTATTAAGACAGAAAAAAAGCCTCCTAATGAGTGTCCTCTACCACTTCAACAACACAATTAAACTAAAATGTTACTGTTATTTTCATTTTCAGTGCTGCCTGGTGAGTATTTATTTATTTATCCATTAAAGAAGTATTTCATCACGACGTTTGTGGTATTCCCCATTTGCTCATGAAGTAGAAAAACCCACAACAACCAGAATGCACTGCCTGGAAGCAAATACTGGAAAATTCCCTCATATCTAACTTGAGCAGTAATTATGATAGTAAGCTGACAGACTTTCTCAGCTGGAGGTTTGTAATCACGATTCAACCCGACCTGAATATGGCAGCAGGCACCAGGAGCTGTTACAGATTTTGCCTCTTCACACTTTAACAAACGTGACTAACTTTAATTCACTCTCTGGCGAGCTAGCATCACCGTCACCGGTTGGCTAATGACCTCCTTCACGGCAAAATCCAAACCCACACCGACACACATTCTTCCCTCCTGCCTTAACATTAAAAAAAGATAATGCTCCTTCCAGCATAAGACGTTTTTTTGATCAACAAAATTCCTTCACGGATCTCCTCATGCCTTCTTGTTCAAATGTTGTTTGCTGTCTCTTACGTCTCACAGCCTGGATACCAAAGGGTCCAACTATGAGTAAACTATGTACTTCACCTCTGATTAAAGCAGCCGGCTGCCTGATACATCTGAAGAGTAACACAGGACTTTGTCTCGCATTACTTTGAGGATACAAAGAAACATAAACCAGAAAGACACTTGAACATGATCCAATAACAACCATGACCTCCCATTAACCAAAAGCAACATTTCTGTTTATATAACTGTGGGTCCTCGTATGATGTTGCTCAAGAATCCGGTCTGTTATTCAAAATGCAATTATTTTTTTTTTTTTATGACTTCTTGGAGATGTTTTTCTAAAATCATTTCATCCTTGTTTCGTTTATTGGTCGTGCTGTTTAGTGAGTAATCCCACTGAAGGCTATAGGGAAATACCTGAAGGTTATGCACTCAGATGCTTCATTTTCCTGGGAACTGAACCTTTAAAATCACATCTGTCGGTATATGACGCATATTTTTGCACTCGTACATAGGAGATGTGTGTAAGTCTGTTATTTGTGTAAGCCTGTGTTGAACTTTGCATGAGCTTTGAACAATGCGAAAGGAATTCTCAATTAAGTGAGGAATGAGCAGACCTATAATCACTGTTTTAGGACACACCACATCACTGTCTTATATTTCTATTCATTTCATGGCTGTTTTGTTGTTTGTTTATTTTTTTCGTTTTCCTTCATTGGTTGTAAAACAATAAAAATGTATTTGCATTACATTTGTCAGTAAAACTCAAAACTAATAATGACAAATAATTAAAGCTGCTGTTAGTGTTATTTTCTTACTAAAATAAGTGTTTAAATAGCTCTATGTTCCAACTGTAATCACTGTTGTAGAGTCTTTGGTCAGTAACCCTATACGTTAGAGAGAATGCATTATCTGGTATCCTTGCCCACTTTATCCAATCAGGACAGAGGACTGAGAGAGCTCCTGTCTGCTTGAGGAAAATGCAGAGAGTAGGATCCTCGTGCTCTGGTACCCACACAGAAAAAGCTACGAATTCCAGTGACCTCGTTACTGACTTACAGTACAAAACAGGCCAAGCGATGAAAACGCTTGAAGGAAAGGAAGAGACAAAGAGAGCTGCCTCGGAAAAAAGAAAGGTGTTGTGCAAGTATAGTGACAGAATCTAAAAAAAACAAAAAAAACAAAACAGTTTTGATGTTGTGATGTCAGTGTATTGTGCAGAGATTCTAATTATTGATTGTTATCTAATGAAGTTAGCATGCTAACCAGCTAGCCCCAACCAGGTTGCGGTCCAACACTTCTCCGGTGCTCGGAGCTCCCAGTCTGGGCTGCTAGCAGTACAACTAACTGAGCTAACTACCGGTGCTACAGTTACTGGCAGCTAGTGGTTATTCTGGTGATGTTCTGCCCCATTTGTTTTAAGCGTGCAATCGACACAACGCCAATTCTACATCTTCAGTTGCTTTGAGTGTAATGTAAGATGTCTAACTGAAGGTGACTCAGATGTGCTTTTCTCTTTTCATTTTTATCAACTCATCCACACTTTTATCTGGTCGTGGCTGCTGGACAGTGACAAGACAATCCCCACCACCAGTGGAAATCAAACCCATGGCTCCTCACACTGATTTCAGGGTTAATTCTACTGGCCCCTATATAAGAACAACTGGTCCCAACACCTGTGGTCTAAATAGGCCAGACACACCTCTGGTCATATTGTGCGAATGTGATTGTAAGTCTCTTGTGTAAAGTATAGTTTTATAGCGTAAAGATTTAATTTGGGAGCTGCACAAATATAATTCACCAATGTATCTATTTGACTTGTCTCACTATCAGTTACAGTAGCTCTGAGTGTACGAGACTGTCCGTATTCCCCATCTGTAAGATTTTTGTACAGAAAAGCAAAACCAAGAAAGTCTTCTATTGGGTATTATAAAGTGGGACGCCGCAGGATGATTTGTAGTCTCCACATCCTCAAATTGGTGTCTCTTCAGGTTTTAAAACCCATGACCTACAGCATGTCTTCTCCAGTGACTGTACAGAATATGGATAGAGCTTTCTGGGTCTCAAAAGCGAAGCCATTGCCCAAGTGCCTTAAACCTCCATTCTGTCTAGTTATCAGACTTCACTGGTTTAAAAAAGAAGTCCAATGGTATTTAAGCTTATAAGAAAATAAACTCAGTACTTCATCAATTTAGTACCTCACTAAATGGTTTCCTAATGAGTTTTTGGTCTCAACCGCTCCATTCAAGTCCTCTTCACAGCACGATGTTCATTTAGTAAATGATGGTCCCATTTAGAGTAAAATAGATGATAATGCAGGGTATGCTTTGAGACATGGCTACCTTGATTGAAACGTTGCCACCACGGTGTGCCCTTGGGTTCTCAGTCAGATCCAAGCCATCCTCTCTTTTCAAATTCTGATTACTTCTGGCTATAAAACAGAATGTAATGCCAAACCTGAGGGTTCAAAATGGTTGGAATCTGTGCAAAAACAACTTAATCAGGCAATTCAGCTGAAATGTTACTGAACTGTTTGCAGTCTTTCAACCCAGCCTGGAGAGTGTTAATCCATAAGGTAGATTAGCTGGATAGATGGCCCTTGCATAAAACTGGGCTGTCTGGGCATTTCAAGCGAAAATGCTATTCAATAATTACCAAGAACTTTCTATTCAAATATCTGTTGTTTGTTTGTGATTGTTTTATATAGAGGCAGAGGCTTATACTGACTTCTTGTGGAAGAGATCATTCAACACAAGTTCATCTGGAGCCTGATAATAGTAAGGCCTGTAATCGTGCGATACTGGGTAGAAACGGCAGTGAAAAACAAGGAAAAAAACAATGAAAAGTATATTTTTGCAAAAGCATAGTCATATAAATTTTCAAATATTTCTAATTTGAAAACTTTTTGATTATTCTTGAAATCATGACCCCCCCCTTCAGTCAAAAGACACCACCACAACTGGTGCTTAACAATACATGACGAGAGAAGGGAACAGGGAAAGCGCTGTTTTTATTCCAAGTGAACACTCCAGCTGTCTTTGGAGTGTCATCAGGGGGCTCCGCATGCTCGTAAAATTCCCCATTGTTCATTTACATACAGTTTACTACCAAAATTGTATGAAGCAGGTTGAAAATAGGCGAAATTCCTTTGTGAGTGTGCATAAAAACCGAAGCCTTTATTGAGATCTGTGACAAAACTGCAATGAACGCCTTCTATAACGTGTGCTTTCTTATGAAAATACTTACTGCTGCCAGAGTAAATGTTTCTGATAAAAGGGCACCAGAATCAGAACCATCAATTATATTTTAAAGGTCAAACATACCCATACATATGGTAGAGTGCTTTAATGTTTGGCTCCCCCTTTTTCCTCTGTATGCGTTTGATGATTTGGACCAGTATAAAAGAAATTCAACGTTCATCAAATCTTTTCAGCCTACGCCGGGGCTAAAAATAGGGCAGAGATACCGTAAATTGCTAAACGGGACACGCCGTTTCCCCTTTTGAAGTGACCACAGTGAAAGTCAAAGCCGTGGCGAACTAGCTGATGTCTGTAGTCTTGGTCAATCATTGTTCCAATGGCAGCCGGCAGTGGTGAGATCAGAACAATAGCGCGGACGGTCAGTAAATGACTTCAGTCAGTCATCAATTACCCAGAAGACTATGTGGGAAGTACAAAAGCCATCTAATTACATTTAATCTCAACCCAAGATGTAAAACAGGAGGTTAACATAATATCACTTAACCATCTTCATGGTTCAGTGATGCCAAATGACTAGGCTAATGAAAGCCAGTCTGCCTCACTAACACCCTCTGACTGGTCATTTTTTGCGAGACAAGGCACTCTTGAAAATCCAATTTTCTGTGTGCTTGGTTTCTTTTTTATGTCTATTCACTTGTCATGTCTCACGTCAAAGAGATTATTATTTTTTTCTTTTTTGCCTTTTTTTTTTTTTTCTTCCCCTGCCTCTCTAAATCTATCATTTACAGCAGGTACAATGCTTGGATAGGGCAAATCCTTTCTGCATGAGCTCCCCTTCTGTGGCGAGGACTTGAAAGGGGGGATGGAAACTGTTGAGCAGAAGGGAATGAGTTCTGGGGTTTTGAATATGTCATTGGTGTTGTAATCTCAGGGGGTATGACTACAGTACAGTCGAAAACACAGACATTAAAATTTAAGTCATTTGGGGATCAAGTAGGAACAAAAAAAATCTTCTACAAACTGTGCTTTTTTAAAAAAACTAATACAAACAAAGCCTTTAAAACCCACCGGGGATATATACATAGGTATAAACCGAGCTTCCTGCTCGGGGGTTCATGTGTCTCGCCAGTTTGCCACATCACAGTCATAGATCACGGGGAGTTATTACGGTTGCAGCTTGTAATGGGTCTGTACAGGTAATGGGAGAATGGGCCGAATGTGACAGACAAATGGCCAATTTTCTCCCCAACCTCAGAGGGCCTCTAATACTCCCCCATATGCTTTGTGCTCTCATAAGACACATTGCGGGACTTTGGCGCTTTCATTTTTAGGCAGCACATTTCTGGTTTAAAAAAAAAAAAAAAAAAAAAAAAAGGATTGAATAAAT
>OMLP01021491.1:23698-34397 GCA_900302685.1 Spondyliosoma cantharus | reverse complement strand
TGGAGGCACGCTGCGTGGTGACTGCAGTTTTTTGGAAGGGGTCGGCTGAGGACAGAGGAGTGGCACGCGCCTGTGGCATTCCTGTCTGCACAGGGACATCTGGTGGACGTTGAGGGGGACTGCAGCGTGGTCCTCCAACGCCTCCACACGTCTGTCTGTGGGCGTCTGGTCAGCTGCAGGTTTGTGCTGCAGGTGTCCGAACAAGTTGTGGACTTTAAAGGACGGATGTCCTTGTTTGTGTAATCCTCCTATGATTAAAACATTAAAACATAAACAGACGTTTGGAGCATTTAGCAGACGTATTAAATCTGCTCAGCAGAGTCACATCCAGCTGTTTTGCTTGAGCCCACCTCTGGACGTGGAGCTCATGTGTTCGCTGTGTGTCTGTGTGCTCCTCTGTCTGAAGGCCTCCCAGCACTCTGCAGGTCTTGTTGCCGGTCTTGGCCAGTAGATGGCAGCAGTGCTCTGGATTTGACAACAAACCCTGAACAACCTCCTGCATGTGAAGGAATGAAGCTCACATCTCTCTCTACTTGCAAGCTCACGTGTGATTTTCTTCTGTTTTTTTTTCTTTATCAATTGAACCTAATAAACACCTTGTGTGATTTCACACTGCAAAGGAAATAATTCTCTTAATGAGATTATCTCATCTCCTCCCTTATTCATCTCCTTCCCTGATACAGTGCTGAGGATGAGCAGCAGGAAATTACTCAGAGCTGTTTACATACAGCGTTGGGTCATAACACAACTTATCTTGAGTGCATTTTGATTTATTCTATTAAAGCAGCACTGTTTCGACACAAGGATAATTATAATCACACTCCTACCTGGATCGTTCACCTTTATTTTTACTTTAAGCATTAAAAAAGGCTCACGACAGTATTTTGTATTATAATATCAGGGACATTAACTTTTATTCTACTTGTCATTTATCCAAACAAACACACAGTCTCTCCTGCAGGTGGCGTCTTTAAACGCACGGTATATCATTTCTGCCACTAGAGGGCGCTCGATCAAAACAGAACTAAAGGCGTCACGTGACTCAGGCAGAAATGGTCGCTGACTTCTTTCCTCACTCTCTGCCGGAGGTCATAGCGATTGACAGACATCGAGTTTCAAGACGTTTATTTTCTGTCATCATCATCATCATATTATGTTTTATATTAAATCTTTAAAGGCCGTTTAAACCACAGCTGAAACAGGAAATATGTGACATGAAGTCAAGAGGTAAAGCTGTTAAATCAAACATTTATATGTCAAAAGGACAAATAAGATGAACATTTGATCTGAACACAGCTTCTTTTTTTTTTTTACATTCTTCAACAAACGAGCAAAGATAATAAATTACCAAAATAAACAACAGCAAAGCTCTCGTCATATTTTTGTTTTAAAGCAGAAATGTAACACGATTTATATTTAAGATTCATGCTGGTTCACTTCAATAGTAGAAGTCTATGAAAACTATACACGTTGTAACACTGAGAACCGGAACCAGCTGGTGTTTTTGCGTTTTTTTACTTTAATAACATTTCCTCATCGGTTTCCACGTGTCGACCGATCAGTTTGAGCGAGATCACATTCACAACAACACTCTGGTCCTTTAACCCTGAAGAGCTGCCGGTGTTGACCGTGTTCCTGCAGCTACAGTAAATACAAAGCTGCTGCTGCTGCGGGAGTAGAAGAAGAAGAAGAAGAAAGTCATTCATGTGTGATTATCACTCGTGCTCTGATGTCATGTGCACGGCACACGCAGGGTTTCCAGGCCTCCACCGGCAGCAGCAGCAGCAGCAGCAGACGACGGAGGATAAAGTGGGAAAGCCTCGGTGTGAATGTATCAGCAGCTCTCTGCCAGCTGCCTGTCTGGAATAAACAAACACGGGCTTATTTGTTGCGGGCGGAAATAGGCAGAATCAAACTCTATGCCGCTTATTAAAAAGCTCTCCTAATCTTTCGCAGAGCACACATTGCTCTGAGATAAAGACCACCAAATTAATTACCGGTTAATTATCATTTCTCACACTGCTCGTTCGAAAGAGGACAATGGAGTCTTTTTTCCCCCCCTCCTTCTTTTCGGTCGCCGCTCCTCCCCCGTACATAGGTTCCCCCCCTCTTATTTCCTGATAAAGTGTTTATTTATTCCTACAGTATATTTGGCACACGCAACCTTTTTTTTTCCCAGTTACCTCTGGAGCATCTGCACTTGAGCATGCTGGGAGAGAACGAGGGGGGAAATATGATTTGAATGCAAATCAGTGATGTAAACACAGACAAGCAGCAACATGTTGTGCTGATTATGGAATAATATTCAAATAGAGAATATTCAAGAGGAAAAAAAAAGAAAATCCTCGACGGGGTGAATAATCACTTCAGTGCAACTGTCAATGAGCAGAAAGAGAGGAGGAATATTTACAGTAAATAGTGCGATGACTGTACTTATCCCTTTGTCCTCTCACAAGACAGCGCGATTAAAATATAATGTTTAAATTATGGAAATGTCTGATTGTGCATTGTTCAGTTTCTTGCGACTGGAAGCAGCTGCTTTGAATGTGCAGACAGGCAGGCAGGTACGGCAGGAGGATGAATTATGCTACTCCTGACATGCCTTTAGGCAAGGCACTTTACATTAGAAAGACGCCATTCAGTTCAGGCTCCTTGGAAAAAAAACGGCGACAAGCTCCCGTAGTTTACGAGATGAGTCGGATGATATTCTATAGTTTTATCCCCTGTCACAATCTCCCGCAAATAGACTGAAACCGACAATGAGTTTATCCGACGAACGCGTCTGTGTTTGTCTGCCGCCGAGCCGCAGACGCCGCTCAGAACATCAGTGAGTCACGGCGTCGCGCTGGGTGACACGTTCGTTGGCTGACAGCGAACACACGCGCGTGGGGTGGTTTATTGTGACTCAGCCACACGTACGGCGTCCTGTCAGTCATAGAGAGGCCAAGTCCCGCCCCTTCTGGTGGACCGCCACGGTGGAAGAACATGTAGTTGATGATGTGAGACGATCCCGTTTGAATTGTGGCATTAACAAAGCGTGTGATGTCACTTTAAAGGTGCAGTTTTTGAGATATTTTAGGGAAAGAAATAACAGTTTTGTCTGCTGGATTAACCCCAAAAACGTCCTGCCGGCTGTCTGAAGCGGCTGGTGGTAGCGGTCTGAGCGACATAACTGTGGCTTTCAATATCACCAGATTATGATTTTTACCTTCTCTTAAATACGTCTTCTGTACCACGGTGGCGGCTATTCTGGTCTCGGTGACGTGCACTGATCCACTGAGCTGCTTCTCACAAAGCTAAAGGTTACGCACGACTTTCTGGAAATTATACGCCTCTCTCTTCTTCCGAAAATAGTTCCCGTGAGGTTGACGAGAGGACGAGAGGACTGTTCCTCTCTATACGTCCTCACTGCAGAACCACACCGCCATCTGTCTTTCCCTCCGCAGACAGAAACTGTCCTCGCGTTGACAACAACCCCTCATCCAAAACGCCTCGCGCTGTAAGCTGAATAATTCCTTTTGATGCCGAGCCTGTTGCTGCCTCAAAGTTTTCCCGGAAAACATATACATTTACTTTTCTTACTTTTCTCAAGCTGCGGCGAGTGGCAGCGTGCGGTTCTGCTCTCTGCGAGTCAGAATCCCTTATGTTCCTGAGCGTCTTTCAAACACCCGTCGCTCACTTTTCTTAATCTGTTACTCTCAAGTCTCGTAAAGCGTCACGGGGACGTCGTCTGTCTTCAGAAACGCTGCAGACAAACTTGAATAAAAGAAAAGGTGATGAGGTATTTTGATGTTTCAGTTCTGAGAAAACTCCTTCTTTCTCTCTTGAATTAGCAGCTTTTGCACCGACGTGTTTTCTGTCATGGCGTCTCCATCACCTCATTATCAATCGATCATGCGCGAGCTTTGGCGCAGGAAAGCCGCGACGTCACCGCCTGTTTTTTATTTCAGCGCCGTCCCGTCGGCCTCCTCCGGTCGCGGCGATAATGAGAGCAGAAAACGCACAACGTCTGTCGGAGAGCCTCTGAATTTTGGCAGATTTGAGTTTGGCTCCTCACCGCTCGAGTCCAACAGTTAACGACAAATCATTACAGGAGGTCAGAGGTCACGTCAAGCACGACATCGCACTCACAGGAGCTAATTAAGTTGATCTCTAAGTACTCGGAGTGGAAGAGTCAGTTTCTGCTCCACATTAAGGCAATCAAAACCTGGAGGGATGATCAGGTCGGAGGAATAAAGAGGCGCTTTTTTTAAATAACAGCGTTTATCTGTTTATTTGATTTAAAAATGCCGATACTGGATCTGATAACGTCTACATACATGTAAATATATGTATAATTTGTACTTTTAACACATTTAATATCAGGTACTTTAAGACTAAAGCACTATCTTATATTTTAACAACTTCTTATTTACACATTTTTGGATGTGTGGATGTATTTTGATGTCAAATAAGAGAATAAGAAGTCGTACAGCTGTTACACCGGTGAGACATTATTTTGTTTCCGGAGCTGCAAAAATGCGTTTAACTGTGTTTATTTTATAATCACTGCCATTAAATACATTCTACCCACACCAACATACAGTTTGTAGTCTTTTTGTTGGACACACAGAAAACAGGAAGCCTCACTGTGAGACTAAACCCTGTGATGGAACGACCGTAATGACTCTGACACGTCCTCCGTGTGCCTGCATGCTGTTTCAGGTGAAGCTCCTCTGAAGGCAAAAGGACGTTTTGAACCCAAACACAGTTCATTTCATCCTCTTTTTCTTTTCCCTCCAAACTAAACAGCTCGGCCGAACCCCGGCTGCCATATTGCTTCTAGCGGTGGATGCTAAGTTTCCTCTTCCCTCACTGGAGCAGTCCTGTTTGCCCCACCGGTCGCTGCCAGTGTCAAAGCCTTGACTCTGCTTCAAAGCTCGTGGCGAGCGGCGGCGGCAGGCTGTAGCTGTACCGAGCAGCCCCCAAGTGTGCATTTGTAGAGCCGTATGAATAAAAAGAGGCTGCAAACCTTTTTCTCTGCAAACTGCAAAGGAGTAAATGTTGGAGCGGCGGCTTTAATGCGGCGCGCCCTCCATATAAAGAGTCAGTAAACAGAAGCGGCGGTGTGTTTTGAGGCCGAGCGGTGCGGAGCAGGTACATGGACACGATGATAAGACCGGGGGACGCCGAGGAGACCCGGCACAAATGAAAGGCTAAGTAAGGCGGGCAGGCGATCTTGTCATCACATTAGCCCGGCCTCATTGTAATTGTGAGGCTGCTGCTGTCAGCCCCGGTGCAGCACAGAGCTCCCAGTCGGAGCCGGAGCCAGAGCCCCGGATAAAGTGCTCCGCCGACTGGAGATAATTGAAAATCCAAAAAGACTCGGGCTAATTTGATTACGCCAGGCAATCGCTGAATTGTTCCCATTATTAAAGGGATTTGATTATGACATGAAGTCAAGTAATTATTGGTGCCGAAACTGCAGGAGCTGTCCCTTCTGATGAGGGCGGCTGCTACGGGGAAACAATGGTCCCTGTGTGCGAGCAGCGTTTGTGACAAGAGCGAGCGCGAAGGTAATTCATGTTCGGTGGAAATTAAAGAGAAACAACACGTCGGTTGTTATAGTCGTTAAATCTTATCGCGCTTTTTATGAAAACGATCCGTCTAGAATCAGCGATGAAGAAGCAGGAGCGACGTTGTTTCTTCTTCTCTCCACCTGCGCCGACTTGTGACGACACAGTTAGCGTAGTGGACCTCCAGACTCATCCTGTGTGCACACAAGATGTTGGTTTTCTTCATCAGAGATCCTTTATTGATTTGTTTAGGAAGATGGATTACTCAGGAACAGATTTGAGAAACCAGACTTTGTAATAAACTGAATTTCTTTATTTTTTTCTTGTTGTCGTCCTGGAATCTTGATTTTCGGTCAGTGTTATTTGAACTAGCCGCCCTCTGACTGCCACAAAGTCAATCTGTTGTTATGAAATACCACTAATACCACTAAAATATGTGATTGGCAGTTGTCAGGGCTTAAAACAGTGCTAAAAAAAACATTTATTATCATAGAAATTAGCTGAAAATGTCACACTTTCATCTCCGAGGAAACTAGCTGAACAATCTGAACTACACTACCCAGAATTCCTGTAAACTGTGCACAGCACACTTACAGTTACATGAAATACAAAATACAAAAGTATTTGAACTGATGTTAGTCGTTTTGTTAAATGCTCGGGATGTAATTCCCGCCCCTCGGGTCTGTCAATCAAAGCAGAAGAGTTTAGCGGTGCATCATGGGAGTTTGTTATCTTCGCTGTTCAACAACCACCGCTGCAGATGAACATCTCGTCGCTGTGAATCGAGGACGACGCAGTTTTTAAACAAAGTTTTATTCAGGTTGTGTTTTCAGTCAACAGCCCTCCTCGCGCTCTGACGCATCATCTGATAAGTTAAAGCGAGCGGGGACCAGATGAGAAGCTGATTCCTCGCCTTAAGTGGTTGGAAACACTTGGGACGACGTAAGAAAACGACTCGCCAAAATACAGAACAAAGCTCCTGCCGTTTGTAGACGTTTAAATGCAGAAATCGTACACATTTACCCCTCGATTGTGTCTTCTGTTTTTTTTTGTTACGGGGACTTTCTTTGACTAACACAATGTTTTGTCGCTCCACGCCATCAGAAGTCAACTGGCTGCCGCCGTGAACACGAGAGTGAGGAGTGATGTTAAGAAGTGTAAAATGGTCGCCATTAGAGCGATCATCAGCTGTGAGATAAAGTTATGTTTGGAAGGAAAGAAAAAAAAAAGAAGAGAAAACGCTGCAGCACAAACAGATAAAACAATAAAAGCAGAGTGCTGCTCAGCCCGATGTATATTACGTTTGTGAAGGCAGCAGTATGGCTCTGCAAGCTGTTTTTTAATGGATTTTTTTTGAGAGCAATGGGCGCAGAAGCAAACCTGCAGCCCGAACAGACTGTCGTGCAGTTTCTGAAATACATCGCCAGGTTTGGACTTCTCACAAGGCTTTAACGGCAGAGCGAGAGACAGCGAGAGGGAGAGAGGGAGGGAAAAAAAAGTGAAATTGCAGCAGTTTTAGCCCTTCACTTTTGATTCATCACTTCCTGAGGACGAGGCAGCCCCTACCGACAGCGGAGTATAATTTGGGCAAATAGAGTGAAACTACAGCATCTCACTTAGGGGGACGAGGGGGAAGCGCTTCTGTTTCTGCCCCACTTAAGTGATTTAGGCTGATGGGATGGGTGTGTTTGTGTGGCACAGCCCTTTTTTTTTCTTTTTTTTTTGGCTCGACGGCAACAAATCTGCGTTTTCTTGCTCTCCGAGCGGAGGACAGGTGAATAAAGGAAAGTTCAATAGTTCGACGCGCTCATCATTCTCGCCCTCGTTCTGCCCGCTGATTTAAATATCAGCTGAATTCACGCCGCCCCATTAAGGTCCGGAGACGAGTCGCGTGTAATGTATGCCCCCTCATGCAGCTCGCCACGCACACGCCGCCTCCCTCGCCCGCCGCCTTTGGGCGCTAAAATTCATATGAGGGATTAAGGATCCTTCGTCACCGGACCCCATTGACATTTGAGTGAGCATTAGTGAAATTATAACTGCATCTGGACAATATCCATCCACGTTTTGCTCCCCTGTGTGACGCCGGGCTGGGTCGGGTGGTGGAGGGTGGAGAGGGTGGGGAAGGCGATGTAGCCGCACGGTGCGACCAGAAGGGAGCAGTCTTGTGCTCTGCGAGTGTGTGTTTGTACAGTACGTACACACACACACACACACTCGGGGTGTATGCAGAGATGGGAGTGTGGAAGTGTGAAAGAGTGATTTTGTCCCTTTTGTATCTCGGCGAGCGGCGCCCTTAGTTCTGCTTGGGTGGAGGTATGAAGAGTCACAGTGGGGGAAACAGGCGCAGCTCTCTTTAAGGCAGGCTTTACCCACTCGAGTGTCCCCATTTGAGACACAGTGCCCAGCTTATCCCCCCCGACAGCACCTTTTGACTGGGCCGGCCTCACTCCGCTAGAAGAAGAAGAAGAAGAAGAGAAAAAGTGCTCACCCCACCCTGCCGGCCCCCCGAACGAGGAGCGAGGGCACCCCACACCGGCAGAGATGACTCATCCTCAGCCTCCTCTTCCTCTCTCTCTCTCTCTCTCTCCCTTTAACCAGATTTGAAAGTGACTGCGTTTTGTAATTCACCTCTGCGCTTGAATAAAGCCGCGCTCCTCGCCCAGAACGATCTTTATACACTGTAGATGTGCGATGGCTGTTTTGTGCTCAGTGGCAGCAATAGAACATGAGTGGTTTGAGGTTTATTTATTTATGCCTTTCGGGCTCTCCTTTCCTCTTCATTTTGGGGCTAAGAAATGGCAAGCAAGTGCCGCTGAGGCTGCGGAGATTAGGTTAGCATTGATTGCTTTATTGGTGTGGTTGGATTGTTTCGTATCTGGGAACATTTGATGTAAGCACAGGCATTTGTCTTGTCTCGTGCTGTCTCGGTTTCGCCGAAAGATCATTCATTTCTCTCTCTCTCTCTCTCTCTGTGATTTTTTTTTTTTTTTATTGGTGATGCAGAAACAGAGGGGAGTAAATTCTCTGTTATTTTTATTTTTTTTCTTGAACGACGGCGGATCGAGATGTATAAGTCCGACGCCGGGCCTTGTTATTATCACTCTCGTTGGAACTGTTGCGGAGTAATGTTCCAATTTTAATCAACACCTAATTACATCCAATAATGCACACGTAGCTAATCGGCAATTGTAATTACTACGTATTCCAGCCTGAGAGGTATAGATCTGACTCTGCTGCGGACTTTTGGATGTGCAGCAGCATTGATCATAAAAGTCAATCATGACACACATTATAGTAACTTTTTTATGAGGGCTCTGTGACGTTATGCAATCCCTCCTCCTCAGTTTGATGCCCGCTCCTTTTATTTATTGTGCTGAGCTGGTGCGATCCCCTCCAGACCTCATTGTGGATGTGTTTGAGCGCGTCGATACCATACTCTTCTGGCATCAACCATCAATAGTCCACCCATTAAAATGTGGAATTGCTTAACGCAACACAGTAAGATGCATTTCTCTGTATGGAGACGGGTATTTGCAAATAGCCCTCAGATCAATGCTCTTTTACTGCCTTCTGAAACCATTGTCTGCAAAACAATTGGAAATCTTTGGGAGAGTATAGTGGAGGGCAGCGCGGGAGGAGCTGGAAGAGGCGAAGCATCCCAGCACAGCGGCGAATTAATTACCCTTGTGAAGAATGAAGGTCTGTGAGATTTGCTTTTTGGGCCATTATCAAGTGACACTGCGAACGATTGTTTGTCCCTCGCTGGGTAATGTAGCCCAAACAATGGCTGGCCCAGGCCATCATATGGATCATTAGCAGCTCGCCGTGGGACCCCCGTCCTACGACGTTGCCCTTCCGTGGGGGGGAGCTGAGGGTGGTGCTGGGTGCTCTCCCTCTATCTGTCTACCAGGGGACAGACAGCCGACAGCCCACAGGAGGAGACGGGCGCTCATTAGGAATGGATGCGCTCGAGTCGGGTCGTCGGAAACGAATCCCACCGGGCGAGAACGGCGGCTATTACTGTAACTGTTAGACTGCTGAGGGACTCCAAAAGCTCGTGAAGACACCAGAGAGACACGGCGGTGCCCTCAAGTCCAAATAATAAATGCCAACAGTGTGTTTTTGTTGATGGATTTCTTGGCCGGTGGGTTTGGTACTGAGGAGTTTAAAATAATGAAGCGCTCCTAAAAGGAGATTCTTCGCTCTTAAACAGAAGCAATCAGTCTGTGGTGCTCGCCTTCACGCCTGTTCTGATCCATTTCAGACGACATCCCAGAGGAGAGGAGAACTTCTCTCCCCTTCAGTCACATGGAGACGACATGTAGCTCGATAGCTAACTAACTCTTAAGTGTCGTTGGGCATCAATGAGTGTGTTTATCCCCCCGACGGCTCGCGTCCTGATGCGGTGGATGTTCTCCCGCGCTGGTCGCCTCGTGTCGTCTTACACTTGCTTTTCTTATTACTGTTATTCATCATCGCAAACTTGGTTAGACTAGAAACAAGCTCCAGCTGTTTGGTTCCGCAGGACCGATGGTGAGCGCGGCGCTGACTGCATCAAGGACGTTTAAAGTCGCCGCGTGTGACAGCGTTATTGGGCTGTGTTGTGTTTATCGCCGTAACCAGTGTCGATGCGTCCACGTCTCCTTTTGAAGAAGAGATTTTAATATGATTGAGATTATTATATTATTTTTTCCTGCCGCCCGACTCTCCTGTATTTATTTTGTTTCTCCTGCTCCGCTCCAGCCGTCAGTACGAGTGTCGTACATCATTTGATTCGGGAGGACGTTAAGTTTTATATTAGCTCGTTTAAAGTTAAAGCTTTACATTGGCTTTGTCTGATACGTTTACCTGTCTTTTATTACTGTGAACTCAGAGACAACCTCAGGAAGTTCAGTCTTTTTCATCTTCTTTTAAAAGACGTACTTGGATCTTCGTCCACGTCTGACCCGTCCTGAGCGAGTTACAGATGTTTATTATAATATCAACTTCAGAGAAAAGCAGGTGAGAGCGTATATTTTGCTTACCGACGCTGTGGATGTGTCCAAAAACGTTCAGAGAGGTTAGCAGATCATAAAAGACGACATTAGAGCGACTTCAGAGAAACATGATCTACTGAACATCAACAACAGAAGTGGCTCGAT
>OMLP01021490.1:81662-93796 GCA_900302685.1 Spondyliosoma cantharus | reverse complement strand
AGTATGTGATGGGAAAGTAAATGTGGACTAGAGGGAAAGAGATGAAATTGTTGTCCTGGGATCAGGTGTGTGTGTGTGTGTGTGTGTGTGTGTGTGTGTGTGTGTGTGTGTGTATATGATAAGAAAACTCCTCGGGGAAGGAGGTGATTGTCTTATTACACTAACAAATGTCTTTCCTGAAAAATTCTGAGATGGCAAGGGAAGTAGATCGGAGGGATTTTGGCAGTGACCGAGCTATTCCGTGGAATAATACACACGCACTCTAAAATGGGATTTCCATTTGAGTCATGCACTTCCCATTCATCCATGTCTTTTACTACACATGCCTCCAAACAGCATCCTAGCTGAGAGGTCGTGACACGGGCTGGATTCTGTCACGCTCACTCGTCCGCGTTCTCTCCTCCGTCACAGGGCCTTTTTTCTGCCTCCTCACATTTCATAATGCTTTCTTTTTTTTTGTGTTTTTTTTTTTTTTGGTCTCACGCGAAGGTTCTCCACATATCCTTCATTTTGTGCAGCCGAACCTTCCTGTTTGGCTGAGAGCTCGGCAGATCAGGGGTAATTTAATGAAAGGGAGAGCTTTGGTTGGCATTCTGTTCATTGTAACTCCGTTCACTCAGGTGGCGGCTAGTGTCCGCCTCCGCTCCGGGACTCTCCGGTCGACCAGTCGATGATGATAAATGACAAACTCATGACCATGAACACGAATCCCAGTGCGGCAAAGCAGGCGGCCTGCGGGAGGGGAGGGAGAGAGAGAGAAACATCTGCATCAACGTCAAACGTATTAAATACAAAATACTTCAAATAACTGAGATGAATTCGGAGCAGGGCTGCACAATATATCATTTCAGCCATGGCGTCGCAATGTAGTAATGGTCACATATTCAATATCAAGTAAGGCAAATTAACTCAGACACATCATGTTAGAACGTTTTTGCCACTAATAAAAGAGTCAAACTTGCATATTTCTAATTTCCCATGACTGATCTACATCATATGTCTGTCTAATATAACACACTTTAGTCCAATTGAAAGTTTCTTGAATACAGAGGAGTTTCTCTCTTATGAGTCACATGCTGTTCAAGTGATCTGGAGGAAATTCCTGCATTGCATAATGTGGGAATACGAGTCACAGAAAAACCAAACGACTGCAATGTACGTTTTTTTGTTTTTTTTTCCAATATCGCGCAGCCCTAAGTTAGAATGTCCTCAGAGTTTGTACCGTGATCTTGCTCCTGGACATTAGCGGCTCCTGCTCTTCGGGAACGATCCGGATGTAGAAGATTCCAGGTAGGATGAAGATGAGACTCGGGGCAGATGTGGCTCCTGAGGGATGAAGGAGATGATAGTCAGGTGTAATTTTTGCAGCGTGAATCATACCACCTGTCCCGCGCGGACGTACCGATGAGGCCGAAGATGTCGCGGATGGACGGCACCAAGATCACGAGCAGGTTGACCAAGAAGAGGAGACAAAACGCGATGCCGACGTGAATGGCCCAGCTGAAAGGCTTGTCGGGGAACAGGATCTGAAGCAGGGCCCTGCGGATCTGCGGCGGGAAGGAAGGAGAGAGGGAGAGCGTTACCGGCAAAAACTGTTTGAGTGAACAAGTGAAATGACGATGAAGTATTGACAAGACTGAACTGAAAACCGTAGGAAGCTACCGTTACCGAGGACTTAAAGAAGTGGATCAATGCAGATGACTAAAGATTCAGACGATGTAGGATATAGGACGACGGATGACGGTGGTTTTCTGTTTCTCTTTGGGAAAAACTGAAGTTGAGGAGTAACTCTTGGGAGTAATAATCGATGAGAGAGTGACACATAAACACGTCATATCAAATCAAAACTGTCTAAATCCATCGCGACACTGCACAAAACACAAAACGGACAGCTTGACTCACAACTCACTATTCTTTACTGCTCACTCACAAGTTTCCACACAGAACATACAAACAAATTCCATGTTTCCAATGCAAACAAGGGCCACAAGAACAGTTAATAAAGCTTATTAAAACAACCCCACCGACTCATTATTTAGGAATTCATGCGCCTGTGCAACGACAGGCCTCACAGACTGTAAAAGTCTACAAATGATCTACCGAGAAAGATTTAATACTTCCTAATTTTACTCGAGGGGGTTTGTTTTAAATGAGGAAGAGCGGGTGTCATATCAGGGCAAGTTATTAAAAAGGAATAGAGGGCAGTGGGGGGAAGACGAATGTAAATAGATAAAATTGTGTGAGTGAAAGTAAAAACGGGTCAAATTAGGGAATTCAGATCAAGTAATACATGTAAATTTGAGAAAACGTACAAAGCAACATTACATTTGAAGGATATATAAGATGGGAGCATTACTGAGAAATTGTTGTTGATCTGTTTTTAGCCCTGTTTCCTCCCAAGCACTTTCAGTATTAAACTCTTGCACAACTCGTGGTGATTGTATCTAAAAATGTGTATGTACGTAGGCTGGGTTGTTCCGCGAGGTTAACTCTTTCACAGTAGTTGGGGAACAGCTGTGAACACTGATCTCCACTCTCAAGAAGCTGATGCGTTTACTTACCGGCCCGCTGTGATGTGTACTGTACATCACTGCTCGATAAACACACTGGAAACCTGTTTTTTAATTTTTTTTTTAATCCCTTTCTTGATCTTACGCAACCTCACACTCACTACACACAGAACACACGTGTGGTTCGTTGTTACGACACGGAGACTGGCTTTGTCTGGAGAAACGGCTGCAGGCAAAAAGACAAACAGACCGCTGAAGAACAGGAGCTGCGAAATCCTACGCCAGAGCGCAGGCGGCAGGAGGTTTCTGGTTGTCTGCAGGGTTTGAACGCCACCGTTTAGGTACCTCAACACAAGCGTGGCACGGAGCGGTTCTTTTGGTACCATCTACAACTTTTGATAATAGAAACGTTCTTAAATGTAACAAACTTGAACTGACCTGAACTCCACTGCTCGGTGGACGCCACGCTTTTATTTTGTCCACCTCCGTCTGTGTTATTTAATCATATTTTCTTTATTTGTTTTATTTTAGTTTAGTTTACACACTGTCGTTTTTTGGTAGTGTAATGGTAATGCTTATTTTAAGATTAATCTTCGCTCCGTTTTTTGTTGGTCGGAGAATATAATGTTTGATTCAGTTGAATGTTTTGATATAATGATTCAACCTTTTTCACAACTGTATGGTTAACTTGTTGTAAGTATGTATTATTGACCAGAAAAAATAACTTACTAACTCTAACTTAACTAACTATACAAGAGTAAAGGTTGATCCCGTCTTCATCACCATCAGTGACATCACACTGCTGTCGAGAAGCCATTAGGCAAAGCTGCTGAGCTCCTATCGGCTTCAACTTTCACTCACTGACATGTTAAAAGGCATTTAGGCAACACAGCTGCTCATGTTTTAGGAATGTGACCAGAAGTGAAACATACCTGACAGCTCGACCATGTTCAGCAGCAGCTTAGTGCTCTCTGCGCAGATGTTCAAAATTAAAGGTACGGTCCGAGATTTTGACAAAACAGCTCATTTTCTTTCTTGGAAGGAGTTACACGAGAATATGGATACGACACTAATCTCCAAAATGTCAAACTTTGGGAAAAAAAAAGAGAGTTTGTGAGTGTGTTTGCTGCCCTGCTGTTTGTTCTCAACAATTCCTGTTTTCCGCTCACTTTAAAAATTGGTTAATCCTTAAAAAAAAGCTAACGCTGGTCATTCTAGCATCTGTTGATCACCCTGAAGTTTCACACAGTCAGAACACTATTGAAACAAAGACAGACTCTTGTAGATGTTTCATTCGGGCACAGCAGTTAGTTTCAGTGCCTCCATATATAACGCTGGTCTCTGATGTATCACTTATGTGGCGTAGCGGCTGCATCAGCAACGTGTCAAGCTGAATTAATGACTCCCGTGTGGAGCGCCCCATGGCTCAACTCCGGGTCCACTGCTCTTAATTCTCAACCACCAGGGGTCCTCCTTCACAATGATGACTTCACACAGACAATCTACAACTGCCTACACACTGAATGTAAGACATTAATGTCTGGTTAAAATATCATCATACATTTTATCCTCACTATAATGCAGCGATGTTCCTCTTTATGAGCATTTGTGTGCAATACGTATTTTTATATTCTTAGACATTTAAACTGGCAACCTTCTCCCTTTAACTTATCATTCTGACGTAAATACTGATTACAAAGCGTAATGGCTGTAGAAAATTGGCAGCGTCTACATTTCCCTCTGTGTCTCTCCCTCCACTGCGCTGCTCGGTCTGCCAACAGTCTGGATTCTTCCCAGAAAAGCAAAAGGTTTCCGATTACGGCACAAAAGGAGTGCGTCTGCCGTTGCGCAACTGAAACTACTGAATATTTTCTTGATAAATAAATTAGATTTTACGCCAATAAAATGTAGTAAATAATAAAAAAAAAAAATGATGGATGCATTTAGAGATATTCAGTTTGCTTTCACAGGAGATTAAGAACCCAGTTATAGTCACATTTTCGAAGCAGGACCTTCTTTCACAATAACTGATGATCCAACTGATCGTTTTTAAAATCTATTGATACTATCTTAGTTTGATTGATTTCACCTGAACTTACTTACTGTTATTTGTGAGGTGGGTTGTTTTTTTAAAAAAAAAATGTTTTTAAACTGAAAGATACCGTGAGAATTATCGTCTTTTAATTCTTGTTTTGGTGTAGAGGCTCTCACTAAACCAGAGTGATAGATGTTCTTACCGGGAAAAGAACGACGGGGACGGTCAGAGTGACGGCCACCAGCACGGCCAGACGCACGCAGAGAACCAGGACATCCAGGGGGTCCACGCGGCTGTAGGTGTGCAACAGCTCCGACTCCACATTACCTGCCCACAGAGAGCCAGACACCCATTGACATATCTCATGTAAACATACAGTCATACACTGACGGCGGTGGCTGCCATGCGAGGCGCCGACCGGCACAATCAGGAGCAGTCTTGGGTTCAGTATCTCGTTCAAGGACACTTTGACGTGCAGACCAGGGGAATCGAACTAGCGACATTCCAATAACAACACGCTGGCTCTAACTCTGCTACAGCACATCGAAATCCATATGGAGTTTGTGTTCAAGTCTCGCAACTCACAACGTTCGAACAAGGTGAACTCTGACTGTCAGGGGGGGCAGGAGAATCTTACCGTAAAAGGTGAGGTAACCAAACAGAGCAGTCAGCAGGTACATGACGAACATGGCCATGATGGAGATGTTGGCCACACCCTGCATGCGCTTCTTGGTGGCACTAGAGTAACATCAGGCAAAAAAGCTCATGTTAATTTCTTTAAAACATTTCATTTGCTGATAAAGGATTGGATTGTAAGATGTTTGCTTACTCTCGTAGCTCCGTGTAGATGGGCAGCACCTCTGGGTGGCAGACAAAGGCGAAGGCCAGAATGGGGATGGTGTACGCCGTCTAGAAGCCAAAGACACTGAAGGTCAGCAAAAAAAGACTGCACAGCATTTTTCAAGTCCAGCAGGCAACACAAAGAAATGCTTGTCTTGTCCCCAACACTGCTGTTGACATAGCACACCTCAGTGCTGACACAACACGCACTAGTGGAGAACGTGTGGCGGTCAACGCAATTCAGGAAAAACAGACGCACGCAATGTAAACATGATTTTCCTCTCACCTGAGAGTTGGCGGTAAACATTTTGGCCTCGCACTGGTCGTCCGTCCCGTTAATGAGAGCGTGGTCATGAGTTTGGTTATGATGATCATCTTCGAAAGGACATAAGATGTTGAACTTCTTGTAGATTACCTTGGGAGACAACAAAACATCCGTGAATGAAAGGACAAAAGAGTAATGGAGGAACAGTTCATACAGGCTCCGCACAGCTTTTTAAACCTTTGGAAATGGCATTTTTGCTTATTTTGATGTCATTTCTTGGAGTATTTTCTTGCTTCATATTCCTAAAATCTACAACCTGAGCTATAATGTCATGTCAGTAAATAAACCATAATAAATGACAAAGGTAACGAAATTGAGTCATTTTTTTTCGTCAGAGTTTACTGAATAAAAAAACAAAACAAAACAATTTCTAAACGTAGAATAATGACCAAAAAGATTTCTTAACAACCCACTACATTTTTTTGAACCATGTACATATTTTAGTTTTTGATCATCTGCAACAGAAATATTTTTCTTTGTGCCTACGTTGCAATTTTATTTGCGCATTGTTAAGTTATTTCTGTGAGTATCTATAAATGCTCGACACGCTCACAACTGCAAAATAGGCCGCCATCAAAACTACCCAACCAGGATCATATAAATTACAAAAGTAAAAACACTTTTTAAACCACTTTCAAAGTACATTGCTTCACCGTAAAGGTCCAGACTCTCTGAGGCATCATCATCACATCTCAATCGTTACCATGAACTTCACAGAATTCCTTTATACCCACAGGATGTTTTCATTTCAAATATAAATAGTTTTCTGGTTTACATGATTGAACGTTGAGATAAAACACCAGATTGAAAATAAAGTCACGACGGCTAAGCATTTTTCCAAACTTTGCATGAACTCTGTCAATAGTTCAAACTTACCGAAATTAGGAAAAACACCATGCAGGAGAGGGAGAAGCCGCTGGTGTAGCCCAAGTAACCTGCGTTGCAACGATAATAAGGTGATGTAGAGTGATTCATAGTCAAGGGAAGGGATGATAGCTTTAGTTTCAGTACGGGGACAGGGATGTGAAGTGAACAAAAAAAAAAAAAAAAGGGTGGTAGTGGAGACGTGACGTACGTGGAAGTGTGATGACAGAATGAAAAACATACCAAGTTGTCTCATGAGTGCTAGAGGAAGGATGATGAGAGCACTAACAATGATGATCAAGTAGTTTCCATTCAAGTACCACTCTCTAAGAGACAGCCGGACAGACATGTAAAGAAAAAAATCAGGACACGACAGAAAACAAAAACTGGATCTACTGTGCTGTGCATGAATCGTCGTCACTCATACCACTCAGACGCTCACCCAGTGTTGTCGTGTTTACTGAGGAAAGCTTGGATAACCAGAGGGAGCTCGGACTTGACGATGAAGAGGTAGCTGGACATTGCTGAAAGGGAAGTGGAAGCAGTGTCATTTTAGCGTCGCTTACTTGCTTACGCAGGTCTGCTCTCGTCCTATCGAATGCTTTTGCACTCACAGATGTCAGACATGAGCATGAAAGGAATGGCATGACAGTACCTCCGATGTTGTGTATCGTAATGATGACGCCGGCCAGCACTTTTCCTGGGGGACCAAAAGCCCGGTTCCCAAGCTGCTCATAAGCTCGAATGCCTGAAGAACCACAGACATCACACACACACACACACGCAGAGTGTGATAAATGCAGAACTCAACCCCGTGGCTGCGTACGTTGAGTTATGTGTGTTGATTCTGGCGCTGACTTACCGACGACTCCGGCACTTTTCAGCAGGAGATGAATTGAATATGCGGACAGAATGGCGATGCATATCAACAGGAGTCTGAAAGACACAAGAGCAGAGATCTGTTGGGACTGAAGTTCATGTCCAAAAAAAACCAAATAAATTACATGACAGAAACGGTCTCGTAAATATGGACTTCGTTCTTATGTGAGAGTTAAATTTGTTGCCCATTATGTAAATCAGGGGCCCAAACTTTACCCCTTAGAGAGCCAAAACTCAAAATGAATGGTGAGCCGCAGGCAAAAAGCAAACACCCACTGCATTGTATTATATTTCATAATATTGTCTTGTTAACATTAGGGCCGCACGATCATTCGACGTGTAATTGAAAATGCATCATGGCTGCAGATAAAAGGGTAACGTGGCTGACACGACAGCGTTATAATCAGCTAAACCTCTTGAAATGTGAGCGTTAGGAGAAATTGTTTAAACGGTGCAGCTATTAAAAAAAAAGAAGAGGTAGTGTGGCTTTTCGTTTTCTCGCAAAAACGATTCCACTCTCACACGTGTCTGCTAAATATGTACAACCCGCGACGAAAAGCTCGAAACAACTATCCAGTCCTCGTCCGAAGCTTCCCACGTTTCCAGTATTCATCCTAAGCTAAGCTAACCGGCTAATGAAGCTGCTGTACAGGCATTACAGTTGCATGGATCGTGTTATTGCTCTCTTCTGTTATCTCCTTAAATCTGTACTTCCACCACTTTGGCGATGCCTCGGCCTGCTCAGTCACCCTCGTGGATCCACGCTCTTCACATGTGGTTCACAGAATCTACTTGTATCAGATGATTTTGTCTATAAAATTCTATGAAAAACCATGATTTTGTCGCTATGTTCTGTACACGCCACATCTAATGCGTCTCTGTACGTCCTGGGAGACGGATCCGTCCTCTGTGGCTCTTCCTTTCTACGCAAACGCAACACCTGTCAAAATGATCGCAATACCTCAAATTGATTTTAACATCGATAGAAACGTGTTGTGGCCTTCACTGAACCTCACGGAGGGCCAACTGCGGCTTACAGGCCCCACTATAGAAGGTTCTTTAGTTCATTTCTGCAATTCTTTCAATCATCATCTTTTCTGTTTTTGTTTTTTTTCCACCCACACAAGTGAGTTTGTCTTTGGGAGACTTGGCTCTCCAGCCGCCCTCCACCTCCCCCTCCAAAGCCACATAGCACAAGACTGATCCAGGCAGGCGTGTCTTGGATCTGATCACTGCTGGGCTATTTTTACCCACTCAAATCTGATTTAGGGAAGCTGCGTGTGCATGAGCTCTAATGTACACTCTGACAGATCAGGCCTCGCGCCGGGACAGCCGCGCTGTATATAAACAGTGTTACACCTACAACTCACACAGGTTAACCCCCCCCCTGCAACCACACATACCTGTCCAAACACAAGCGCAAACGCACACAGTCAGATGACACAAACACGTCCCTCGCGTCCTACTTTCTCGCCTTATATGGATCCTCCACTGACTGCGTCCAATCTGTATCCGCTAACACAAACTTCTGTAGCCCAGTCCTGATTCTAATGTTGACATCAAACCCTGATTCTAGAGAAAAGCAATGACAACATGTACTCCTAGAGCACTTTTTCAAGCAAGCAAGAGACGCAAAGAGCTTCACAGCTAAAAGGGCATCGAAAAAAATCACCCAACATAGTGAAAAAGGAAAACATTCACGATTTAGCTGGGTAAAAAAAAAAACGTTTTTTAAGAGAAGCCATTAAGAAATACCTCCTTGAACAAGCGAGGACCAGCCAACATGACTTCAGTTAGCAAAAATCCTCCTTGTGTCAGTCTTTTACAAGTCGTAAACTGAAACACACACACACACACACACACACACACACACACACAGTTAAATCAAAACAGGGCCTGGACGGCGTGTTTGGCCGGCGTACTCACATAAAAAGAATGATTCCGGTGTTGGACATCGCGTAAGCCAATCCCAGAATTCCACTGCCCATGATGGCGTTGCTGAGGTTGAAGATGGACATGCCAAAAGAAGTCTTTCCCTCGAACTGCAGCAGGACGACAACAAGAGGATGTTACGCGAGACAAATCAATCCGCCAACTACCAAAAAACGCAGATAGCGGCGGCTGTATTTCATTTTACATCTCAGTCGGGTTTTTCTGTCGTGCAGCTGAGGAGCACTCACGTCTGTAAAGTGGGTTTCTTTCTTGGCGCCGGCTTTGTGCGGGAGAAACTCCTCGTGTTCGGCCAGCTCGTCAAAACTAACAACGGGGGGGGAAATTGTGGTTTTAATGGACACGTTGAAGGCAATTTTGAATCGCTGAGATTATAATGTTTCTGGATCATGGATTACTGTGAATTAATGAGTCTTACCCATCATCCCTGCTGTGTCCGTTCATCTTCTGAAGCTCCATTCTGGTGGCTTCGGTTGCGACTTGACAGACTTCGGAGATCTACTTACAAGCGTGTACCTGGCTGGAAATGAGGAGAAGCAAATGTTTGATTTATGACCTGCTTACGCACCAAAATCCCCTCCTAGAGTTGTCCAGTGAGGTCTGACGTCAGCTGGCATCTTTTTCCCCCCACACAGACTGATCTCGCTTCTTTTATCAGCGCGAGTCTTTAACACGTGCACACTTCTTCCGGATGAAACACCTTTTCTGAGGTCTTGTCTTAACCTGTCGAAAGTCAAGATACGATCGGCGAACGGGACTTCCGAGGAGCTGAAGAAGAATTCTGATGTGCTTTCGTGAGGTAAATGCGTGAGGGGTTGTGTCTCTGATTCACAATACGAGAGCGACGCTACGGTGGCAGCGATGGCGTTTTAAGTGCCCTCACCCTTTTAAAGGCAGACACGCTTGTTATTCGCACTTGAACAGGAAGCCTCCAGAAACACTGAATATGACTAATGTGATACAAACTGAAATTGGTATGTGGCCTCAAAAGGGCAAACCTATTTATAAAGTTTTGAGACTCGCACCACAGTCATTTTTTTTTTCTGCTTGCCAAGGACAACAAGAATGTTGTTTTTTTTTCATGTTTCTGTTTTTTTGCAAAAAAATCTTTTTGGCTTCACTTCGGGGTTTCTGCTCGATTCCACAACTAACAGATTAACGCGGGCGGTTCACGGCAAAAGAGGCCACTTTTGCGATTCAAGTCCATTTAAAGCGTGTGTGACATGAAAAGGCTTTAAATAACAGATGTTGTCAGAGGACTTATGTTGCTCTAATCTGCTGTGGGCCACACAAAAGCTGGCATGGACGGACTCTGGGAATGAGCGTAGGTTCCCCGGCTCCTGCCCCGCGGGGTCATGGGATACTTCCCTTTCTCTGAGGGTCAGCCCGTCCTCAGGATTTTCACATCTGACCCCTCGAGGACACGCTCGCACTACGTTGTGCCATTCCTTTAAGAGTTTCACACAACACCAGGGCCGCTTATGTTCCTACGCTCGTCTGTGAATGAAGCGGCCCGTTGACATACAATAATCCGTACAGATTGGAGGTTGATAGCGGTGGGCCACAGGGATAAACAAAGGGTTCCTGTGTAAATGCTGGCTATTTAGCCTAAATACAGGGTAGCCTATTCCCTGCATACTGGCCTCAGGTCAAGTTTGGTTTGAGTTACTCTCTCAGCTTCATACCCGGTGACTTTCCCATGGCTTGGGCCAACGACACACGTCCACCAAAAGCACAGGCTGAACGTCACAAATACTTTTCATGCTTGAGGTCTCACGGAAAAAGCCAGTCAGCCGCTCTCACGTCGCGAAAAGGCAGATTTTCCAGCAGCCAATTTCAGGTGGGAGAGATAAAGCAACAAGACAAACCTGGTCGACTAGAAAGCGTGTTGGATATTTCACTGGCCTTCGAAGGCAGCTGCCACACGGTGCAAACGGTAAAAGAGTGAGAAAAAAAGGGATTCAAAACAAGAAGAAAGTGCTTATTTTTCCATCCGTCTACGCAACCATCTTTCCAAACAACACCCCCCCAAAAAATTCCCTGAGTGAGTGAGAAAAAAAAAAAGATTTAAATAATCCCATTCAATAATCTAGACAATAATGAACAGCACATTTGTAGTTAAACACAGTAGATAATACTGCAGCCTCACAATCCAGCAGAGCACCACATGGCTTTTTGTCTGACGCAAGACCAGCTCACTATTGACAGTTAGCCCTTCCCTTCCTCAACATCTCCAACACAAGGACACACACACACACACACACATTTTTAAAAGCAACTTACCCTGACGGTCAAGAACGAGGCTAGTTTTCTTTTCTGATTAACGGACCGCAAGTTAACTCAATGTTTTTTGTTTTGTTTTTTCTCTTTCCTCCAATGTTTAGATATATAGCTTTGTTCTTAGGAGCCTCTCCAAAAGCTCCCTTGGCTAGCGTGAAGTGAGTGTAGCGAAGAGAGGAGAGAGTGAGAGAGATTACAGGCGGGGAGGGAGCGAGCGGGAAACGGGAACACCCATACTTTAACCCTTTGTTAAGCACCTTACAGGTAAGTGTCACAGCTGCGGAGAGAACCGGAGGCATCCACTCGCCAGGTGGACCGGGAAGGCGTCAACACCGACGGCCAAACAAAAGGAAGGGGGGGAGAATTGTGTCATATTATATTAAATGTAGTCTTTTTTTCCAGAGACACGCTGCAGCTCAAGGCCACAGGTAATCCCGGGGGGGGGGGGGGC
>OMLP01021490.1:59608-75356 GCA_900302685.1 Spondyliosoma cantharus | reverse complement strand
ATCTTTACATTTTCAAAACAATGCTGCAATTCTCTTTTACTGTGAAAAATCCAGAAATTCAAAGCTCCATTTTTTGACAACAGACTTTCATTCCGCATTTAATTTTCATTTTTGTGTGAACTAATCCTTTAAGTTGTCTTAACATATATAACATTTTTTTCTTAAATAAACAACTAGCAGCTATTGTTCATATAGACATCACCTGATCCCTCACAAATTGAGCTCTTACCATCAGTTACATTAACACAAACCTATACATTTCTAATAATATAGATTAGAGTTATCCATAAACATCACATACACATTACTCTATAAACATCAATACACTTGAACTAGCTCACAAGAAAATATTCAAAATACAGTACTGTAGTGATTTAAAGACACAATCTGAATTGTTATGACAGCGTAATGAACCTGAGTAGCCGCTGCGTCCTCGACTGAAGCTGAAATATGAGTTGTAGCCGTCGACAATGGCGGTTCTTTCATCAAGTAAGTCTCCTGTTGGGGAAATAAATTCTAGTTTTACATTTTTGACAGCAGACATCTTACTTTGATAGGACGTTACTAGACCGCGTTCTCCAAACTGCAAAGCTCGGTCAGCCACTTACTTGTCACTTTTGTTTCTTGGACGCAGATAATATCTGCGTTCAGTGAATCGAGAGCCTTTTTAATACCGCCTCTAAATGTCCTTATGCCGTTTATGTTCCACGTTACGATCCTCATCGTGAAAAACTACCGTTGTTTCACCGGAGACAAGCTCCCTCCAGTTAATGTGCATGACCGGAAGTTGATCTTTTGTATTCCGGAAGTAAAAAGGAAGACAGAAAAACGGTACGAGCGGAAGTGTATTTTCTTCAATAATTCTTTGTTTTTTTTCTCTCACATTTCTTGCTTGGTGATAAAATTAATTTGTTGTCTTCACTATATTTATGTCTCATTTTTTTATGTGTGTGGGTGAACTGCAATGCCATACCCGCCCATATACGGAGATTAGAGACAATTCCTCCGTCTAATTGCATTTCGCCGTTGTCTAGCTAGAGGGGGTAATCGTGCTTTCACGTTTTCGGCGCGCTTTTGACACGACCTCGCTGTGAAACGAGAGAACCGGGTGGGAGGAAGGGAAGCGGCTGTTCAGTAACCTGGGCTGGTACCCCTGGCTACTAGCGGGATTAGCAACCGTTGCCGCTGACAGCTCCCGAAACAAGCGCACAGTTAACGTCTGGTCGCGAGGCCCCGTCTTTGAGGTAAAATACCAGAAGGGTGAGTAGCAAGTTTTGCTAACGTTAGCTATTTAGCCTCAGCTAATTAGCTTGTCTGACAGGATCGCACTGACGTTATCACTGGAGCAGTCTGAGGGAGAGCCGGGTAATGGATGCCTAACGTTATTCCGCTAAGCCTTGTATATATATAGCAAATTGCATGGCAAAGAGGCGAGCTAGCTAAATTCTTTAACTCGACTTTGCTAGTAGCATTGTGGTGTCATTTGCTGTCTGCGTTTAGGCTAAAACTAGTCTTGCTAGCTGTCCGGCCGTGTCCCATTCGCAGTCCGGTGTCTTTCATAGATTGTATATCCTTGTCAGGACCCACTAGGATATCATCTTACATTGGAAATATGAGGAACATAAATGCTGGCGAAATGTCTTATAGGTTATACTCGTATTAACTGACTCCCGGTTGCTGCTGCGGAGATCTAGTCGGTGCTGTAGGAGAAACAGATGCTTTCGGGATGCATCATTTGGCACCGGACACAAGCCAAGAGTGTTTCCATCTTCGGTCAAAGAAGAGGACATGAGGAAACGAGGGAAGTCGGCCCCACCCTTTCGATACTGGTGGTCAAAGTACTATTAAGTAATCGTTATCGCTTCCACGGCTACTTTGTGGAGGATGCTCAGTTAACTTATACGATACTGAAACCAGCGCTTATAACTGTGTAACTAACATTAGCTCTAGCAATCGGCCAGAGAGATGTAACACTGCAGATGTTGAACAGCAGCAGCGTTGGGCAGTGATGTGCACAGGCCGGCCTTGCAGCCCAGTTTAATAGTGAGAGCCTGGCGACTTTGTGGAGTTTAAAAATCATCAGTATTGAACTGTTTAAAAGGCGAACGGGAGCAAAATGTTAGTTGTGGGCCCACAGTGTTTGTTACGACGACCAGAGTTGACATGGCTGACTGGTATTCGCGTGTGAAACATTTGCAAACCGCAGCATTTAGGTCATTTGTGTCATGGATCTGTCCTGTGGACACTGAGGCTTTTGGGTTAAAGGTATAAATGTTTTAAGTGTGTTCCCACTCAACCGATCCCAGTGTTAATCTTTAACTATGTAGTTTGCTTAATTGCTGTCTTAGTTTGATTTATACACAACCTCTTTTCCATCCTGGCCATTGTTCAAAGTAGTTAACATAACCACCACCATCTTTTTTTCTTTCTTTTTTTTTTGCCATTGTAGTGTGGAGTAATGAGAGAGGAGGAGTGAAAGGAGGCAGGTGTCCCAGTAGAACATTGGCAAGCATGCTGGAGGCGGATGCAGACCTGACAGGTCAAGCGGTGGAGGGAGAAGGGGAGGCAGAGATGGGGAGCCGAGACTGGAAGTCTGAGGTGGTGCGGCTGACTCTGGAGCTCCAGGAGGCCACAGAGGAGAAGCTGCAGGCAGCCCGCTATGGCCTGGTGGTGCTGGAGGAAAGCGCCGCTCTCAAAAAGAAACACAGGCAGCTGGAAGAGGAGCATGAAGCGCTGAGATCGGAGCTACAGCAGCTGAAAGAGGTAGGAACACCCGAGGCCTTCTAAGTTATGTTTAGACAACACCGTGCTTGTGGAGTTCTCATTTCCCTGGCGTTCTTATTGTTATTTTTCAACAACATACTACGGCTTTGTGAGCTTTGTTTTTTACTACACAGCTTTTGTGGTACTCATTAGATTTTTTTCTGACTTTATAAATACCCCTGTGTGCCTTTACAAAGCAAGCAGTTCTAATTTCACAATTACTCTTGTGAAGACTACTTGAAACTGAAGCTGGACTTGAAATTGATATTGTCCAGCATTTCCTTTCCGAAACTTTGATGGTTGATTTGAACAGAATGTTGTTGGATGTCACTGTTTTTCTCAGTGTTGGGGGAAAAAAAGACTATAATTGGACTGAACACAAAAATAGTTGGATTATTTTATGTATAAGAAATATGCAAGCAAATGTTATATACTGGTGAATCATTGCAACATCTTATTTAAAAAAAGCCACAATGGAATAGTTACACTGTGCCTTTTATTTCACCCACGTTACCATTGTACAAAAGTGCTACTGCAGAATTATCTTCATTCATGTGACACCGTTAGTAAAATGTAAATGCAGTCAAAATGGAAACGGCTGACATTTTCCTAAGACACAATCTCTCTATCGTTGCTCATTTTAATTTGACAGTTGAGGAGCTGTCTTGCAGTGTGTCATAGTGTTATAAAGATCTCATTGTTGTCTACTAAAATGTACCAGTTACCTATGACGTGAATTTGATTGCTCATCCTCTCAGTGCTTTGTGCCAACTCCGACCTTGTGCCACTGCTCCCACAAAACCAGTTCTGTTACAGCTGCAATGTCCTGTTATACTTGCAATGAAGATGCTTGTGATGGCATACTGAGTCAGTTTTGCTCTCATGCGTTATGAGATGCTAATGGATTCAGAGGGAAAAATGTTAAGCGATTAGGACATCCTTCACAGCCAGTTAGTCAGTATGTCCAGGACTTTAGATGTATTCGTTTTCTCTGTGCATCATATGGATTTTGATGCTTAACTGTGTAGCATTAAGGATTGAATTAGGGTAGTGCTGGATTGTCAAGATAAAAAGATTAGATCAACATGTCAAAACTGAGATTATCATGTAATCCAAGCCTTTCACAGATCACGGATGTATTGATTTTGTGACGTATGCTTCTCATTGCCTTAATCTCTCAAACAAACTGTGTGCTTCCCAGTGTTTCTTAAATTCTCTCTTTAAAAAGAGATAAAAAAAAAAATAAAAATAGAATTAATCATTGTGCAGTAAATTTGACAAGCACTCCGTCAAGTGTAGCATAGATTGTGCCGTTGCACTCCAGCCGACAGTTAGTCACTATTTTATTGCATTTTGAGGAAGTGTTTATATGATATTGTTATGCTCATGCTTACACTTAGTGCACATAGTGCTGGGTGACTCTTAGGGCTTAATGTTGTTTTCTGCTTGCAAACTTTGACACAGATGTGTGAGACGGGCCTCAAAGGTATTTAGTACTGCTGGACAAAGCTTTTTAAAACTGGTTTATGTAACAGGGTAATCACACAGAATTCAATCTTGTCATGTGGGCAGATTTTTGCAATTATTTTTTGCAAATTGAGAGAGATTAAACTCCTGTTTACCGGCAGATATATTTTGCAATAAATGTGCCAGAATTACACTAAAATTGGTAGCTCCTGATGTTTTATAACCGTATACCAAGCAAAGCTCTTTATGTCTGAGGGGACGTGGTGGTACAGAATTTCAGCTATTTTGTATAATCTGCATAAACCTCATTTCTTGGCCGTTTTTCCTACCTAGACTTTGGCAGGGTTTTAACACAGCAGAGCAGACTCATGTGTTGTGAATTAACATCCTTATATAACCTGATGTTCAGTTGAGCAGGTTCATTTCATTTAACACCTTATTCGATAGTTCTTTCATCAGCAGTCATGGATGCATGATTGGTTATGGTTACATTTTATGACTAGCTGTGGAGAAGTGCCTGCCATTATAGGGTCAGTTTTAATGCATTAGGCTGATTTTATCACACTGGCTCAATAAAAATCCTGTTACGGTGTCTTGTTACCAAACTAAAACGGCGAATTCCTCCCTGCGATCAGGTTTAAGGTGATGGTTGTCAGTGATGCCCTATTTTCCTTTTTCTGTGTTAAAGATGTCTACATTTCCCGCCTTCACATGAGTTGGAAGCATACATTTGTCTTTCAGCACTTCCGATGTTCTCCCAATGCGTTACATACTGTAGGCTGCTAGATAATTGCAGGTTTCACCATTCCCTTAAACCCCTTTTGTTTTTGTGAAGGCATTTGCAGATTCCGTGAGCAGCCAGAAGCGTGCAGCTGCTGATGGAGAGTGTCGGGAGGAGAGTTTGCTGCAGGAGACGGCCTCTAAGGAGGCTGCCATGGCAACCCGCATTGAGGAAGTCCAGGCAGATCTCAAGCAAGCACGCCTTGCCCTGGGCAATGCCCACGCGGAGATCGAGAGACTGGGGGTTTTCTCCAACCAAATGAAGAAGGTATGATGACCTACTCAGTGCACCTGCATACTGGTGTTGTACTGCATAATTTCAGTCCATGTGTTAACATGATGCATACAGTGGAACCCCAAATCATTGGAAGATATATTAGCTTTGTTGTCTAAAATGATTGTGCATGACATGAAAATTGAGGACTTGACCATGCATTGTGTTCTACAGGAGTGTGAGTGTCTGGAGGCAGAAAAGGGCCATCTGAGGGATGAGATGAAGGAATATAAAGTACGTGAGCAGCGCCAGTTGCAGGACAATGCCGAGCTGGAAGATGAGAACATATCTCTGCAAAAACAGGTTTCTGTGCTCAAGGAAAACCAGGTCGGTTATCACTCAAGCTGCAACTCTACCAATTACATGAACATTACCGTACCAACTAGCTTTAATTGCACATAGATTGATAAAGAATACAAATTTTAGATATCCGGAAGGGATGGTATTGAAAATATCCAAAGAAATACACAAATTACGTCAAAAAATGTGTCGATATGAAAACTGTGCCATTCTGTTGTATTTTCCATTTATTAATCTGTTTTTGATCTTTTACCCTATCTGTGTTTGTCATGTACACGGGGGTGGTCGTTAACAATCTATCATCATATGGCCAATGTTAAAGTGAACTGCCTGTTTGTATTGCCTGTCTTGCATGATAGCAAAACTGCTTTGCATGCAACAAACAACTCACCTCTCTCACTTGTTTGTTGACATAACTTGGCAATAGTTTATAAGACTGAACAGGCCGGTTGCTCCTGCAGCAGGACAGCAATTCTTGTCCTGATCTTATCTTTCTGGACGATAGAACACTAAAAGCTTTTCAATGTAATTATGTACTTCCTGCGCGACGTGTGTGTTTTACTTTCCTTAGCTTTTCTTCCATATACTTTTCATATTTGCATCAGTTTTTGCCCTGCATGATAAAAGATGCTCAGTATGCTTGCGCCTAATATTTTCCTTGTTATATTATTTAATTATGTGACACTGTCACTGTTAGGATTGCCGTGGGTGTGAGAACAGTGCCTCCGAGTGCAGATGCCCTTGTGTTTATTGCAGCTCTGCCAAGACAAACTGTCCGTGACTAGTTCTAAATGTCACACAGTGTTGTTGGGTTTGAGGGTTAGCATGAATCCGTGAGCTGACTGTCGGATAAAAGCCTAGCCTTGTCTCTACAGGCGTATAATGTCAGAAGTCCTCTTTTGCTGGTTAACATGAAAACCCCTAAATAATCTTAAGTACTCTCAGTTTTGATTACATCTTGATTTTATTTTCAAAGACATAGCCATGTATTTTCATTTTATGTATACTGTATGTAAAGACAAATAAATGAGCCAACTGGATGAAAATGTTATACAAAGAAAATATGTAGGATGTAAACTCTACACCAGTGGGAGGAACTGATCTATTTCCAACTAGAAATTGTGGTGACCATGGAGTCAGCACCAGTGGAGTTTCCATTTTTCTATCTAAGCCATCTGGGTGTGTGACTGTAACGCTGTTGCACTCAGTGCAGTCATGGTTTTATTTGCGTATGGAATCTAGAATGTGCACCCATATTTGTTGCGTAGAACATCACAGAAAGACCTCTTAAAATAGTCTTCTGCTTGTGCCCCTTGTTACATTACAGGTTGAGTTTGAATCGATAAAGCTGGAGCTGACCCAGAAGAACGACGAGCAGGAGGAGATGCGAGCTCAGCTGGACGAGGCCGCGAGGCTGAGAGAGATAGCAGAGAAGCAGCTGGATGAGGCCCTAGAAGCCCTGAAGGAGGAGAGGGAGCAGAAGAACAGTCTGCGGCGAGAACTCTCTGCCCTCAGCCTTAACCCCTTTGATTCTGTGGGGAACCTGGAGCTCCATTTGGAGCAGCTGGATGACAGCCAGGAGGAGGGCCAGGGGGTGGAGGGAGAAGGTGAGGGAGAGGACCAGGACAGTGGCATTAATAATGGTCCTGGGTCTGCTCCCGATTCTGCTCACCCTCCTCACTTGGGGGGCTCCAAAAGTAATGGCCTCATCCGTCGCTACTCCACTCCACGCAATAGTGATGTATTCCTGCGTGCTCCAGCCTCTGGGCTGGTGTCAGACCTGCTGAGTGAGCTACACTTTTCAGACAGTCAGAAACTAAAGCAGCAACTCCTACAGGTAAGAAACAGCACATGTGCCACTCGTTTTCATTTTGTTTATCAAGTTTATTTGTCAGGGACAGTGCATTTTATTTAACACTACTGTGAAATTAGCCAAAAGGTTATTTTTCTTCTGTAGTCCCAGGTCCAGTGTTAAGGTGGCAACTTAAAATCAAGAAACAAGTTTAAAACAACAATTATGATGTAAGGCATGTCAGTTATTGTCAAAACAGGACAGAGACATGGGCAGCGATAAAAGCAGAGCAAATTACAGTGTAACCAAGTGAAGACAAACACAAGCAAGCACAGACATGAGACATAATTACAGAACAGCTTTGTACAAACAGACGTAAGCAAGGACAGATAAGAGCAAAGACAACCGTAAGCAGACACTTATTTGAGAAACAGTAATAACAGTAAGAACACCAACAGTAATTTAGGTCAACAACAGGGCCGTTTAGCAGAGTGCAAGTTGGATAATTCCAGACATTTGCCAAATGATGAAGGTATCCAAACTAAAGCTGACAGATTTGATGGCTTTTGATGAAGTTTATTACCTTTGTGGTAAAAGATTACAAAAGGCATTGTTTGTTATATTTTGTTATTATTTCATAGTGAATCTACTTACATCATACATGTAAGACAAAACAAGACCTCTCCATTAAAATCCTATCAACCGTGACAACACTTACAAACAAAACTACAAATAATTACAAATAGATAGAAACAAATATCGTGTCCATGCTCTGCGAAACAAACCAAAAATAAGTCCCATGCTTATTTAGGTTGTCACTTCTACAGTAGCAATTGGATTTGCCAACATATTTAATAAACACATTTTTTCATACCTTTCCCACATTTTCATTTGTGTCTCAAGAATGTGGGCAGAATGTATTTACTTTACGTATTATATTATTTAAATCAAGAGTAAAGAAAAATATCAATGCAGAGATGAGCAATGAAAACCTTGTTGATAACAGCCTGTTCCCCAATGCTCTATCCACCAACTTCTAGAGAAAAAAGTGTATATTGAAATTCTTCTGTGAGTCGTAGAACTGTATTTATTTATGTTTAGATAAAGTGTCTGCACTAATCAGGACAACTTCAAATAGCACAACCTCTTGTCAAGTTGTCTCAGGTTGTTATAGGGGTTGGTTTGTTTGACTAAGCTGTCGTCAGGGATGTCTGCTGCTTCCTGCTTTAGCCCACATCCGGTGTGTGTATGTCTGTAAAGTAGTGAGCCTTTTCTATATTAATACAAAAAAACACCTGATACCACATTTCATCATCACTGTCGCGAAGCAGTTTTCACTGCAACACCCATCCACCTGACACAGTTGTGCTTCACAAATAAAGGGTACTTAGGAAGATTAAGGATGTCTTGAACTGTCATCCGTCTCCGTCTGAAAGTAATATATTATTTATGATGCACTCAAATTGGGGGTTGGGTTAGCAAGCTACTACCCACCAGATGTTGGGAGTGTGGAGCTGAATGGGGTCAGCAGCTATTTCACATTAAAAATGCATTAAGAGAAAAGGTGGTTGGGGGTGAAATTTGACTTGCAGAGAATTCTCAATGGATGAATACTCAAATAATGGCAGTTTTAAGTAATATGAGAAAGATGAGCTGTATATGTTCATACCTTGCAACATTTAAAACTCTATTGTGTCTGTGTTTGTGTATGCAGGCAGAACGAGAGAAAACTAGTCTTGTTAACAAGGTGGAGGAACTGCAGATGCAGTTGGTAATGTCCAAACAGGCGCTCACTCAGCAAGAGGACAAGGTTGGATCCCTCACCCAACAGCTGGAAGCTGTGCACAGCAGCCGGCAGCACAACCAGGAGGCAGAAAACAAGGGAGATGATGAGACAGAGAATGGAGATGGTGCGGTCTTTGACTATGAGGTTGACACCAAGAGCAAGGAGGTGCTGGAGGCACGCATGCGGTCGGCCAGCGAAGAGCTTCTGAAGCTGCGAGATGAATTGTCTCAGGCAGGATCTCGCTATAACACACTGGAGCAGCGATACAAACAGGAGAAGGATCGCTGGCGGGCAGAGGCCCAGGAGCTGGCTGACAAGATCCGCCAATGCATCAAGTCCAGCAAACAGGACCAGGAGCGCATTAGTGAGCTGGAGAAGGAGATTGGAGCCACACGGAAAGTGGCAATCGATTCAGAAGGGCATTTAAGTGTTGCCCAGGAAGAGCTGCTGGCCTTTTCCGAGGAGCTGTCCAACCTCTACCACCACATCTGCGTGTGCAACAACCTGACGCCTAAACGAGTCACCCTGGACTATTACCGTGATGGTGCCAGGGCAAGTGGTGGAGGTGGTGCACGAAGATTCACCTTCAACAACGCCCAGAAGAAGCCGCGAGCCAATGACATGTTCGGCTCCAAAGCTTCAGCCTTGCAGTTTATGGGTGAGGTGGACAGCGCAGGAACCAGTGGAGAGTCTCCTAACTGCCCTGGATCCCCCACCCTGGATTTCAGGGACCCCTCCAATGTCCGCAACTTGGTAGCAGTCATCCGTTGCCAGATCAAACACCTCAGGGTAAGACAGAACAACTATCACATACAGTATGTCAGACATGTGTTAGAGTGCTACTGCACTTGTGCTTGACTGTTTGTGAACTGAAAGTTATATCTGGTACAAGTTATTTAACTCCTTCACTGCGGCTCAATCTCTGAAAAAGAGACATTTGTTGTGTGTGCAAGTCTTCTCAGTTTCTTGCTAAACCTAATGCTCAGCTCAGACGGTTAAACGTAATTGAGTAGCTCCCGTGTCTGTTCAAATCCAACACCTGATGTGTTGGGCACTTATTGACACGTGTGTTTGGGTTTGAATGGATTGGATTATCTGCGGTTAAAGTTGAGTTGTGTCTTCAACTGATCCTTTCAGAAAACAGCGAAACACACAAAACTAATAAAATGTATTTGTAAATACAATTCTTAAGAAGAAGAAGAGAATACATTTTTGGCAGATTGATTTGGTTTTGGCCATCATTAATAATGTGATATTTGGAAATACCATATACTGTCTTTGTTCCCTCAGGTGGCAGTGGACCTCTGTCGTCAGAGGGGCGCGATGCCTTATTCAGGGTTGAGCAGCAGCGTGGAGGCAGAGCGAGATGCTGAAAGCCTCTTGGAAGAAGTGCTGAAGCTCAAGTCACTTCTCAGCACCAAGAGAGAACAGATTGCTACCCTCAGGACCGTCCTCAAGGCTAATAAACAGGTAGGTCACAGGGCCTTTTTGGCTTTTTGGTAAAAAAAACAAAAAAACAACTGAGCCCCAAGCCTCAGTTTTGTGCTTTAACGCCTCGGGGTAGGGTGTCCAACTTTTTTTTGGGATAGAAAGGTAGGACGAAGTGCTGCAGCTGCATGGTCCTCGAAATCGACGTTTTGCAGAGGCACCCTTCAACGTAGGGGTTATGAAAAGTCTTTATCATTTACATAAAGCACTGCTAGTGGTTAGGTAACAAAGCTTGATGACATGGCTGAAAGCATGAACTTCAGAATGAATTGCAAGCATCAATGCTTTTTTTTTATCTCAGACAGATAAATGGCATTGTGAGACAACAATGATTCCCACAGCTTAAATTGAATGCCTTAATAAAGTAAGGGAGTAGGCCTTTACCATCATCCATATATTATTTCAATCGACTGTTAATATAAGCAGTATGGTTGAGCTGTATCCTCAGTGTCTTGTCTAGACAGTCCCTTGGGCTTTCATGCTCCTGTACCTTGAGTACAGTGTGATGTTGAAGCGTCTTTCCCCTCCCCTTTCCTGTGCGTCACTGCATGACCTGCTTCTGTCATTCCCTCAGCCATTACTGTCCCTTTCTCTCTCTCTCACACTCTCTCACACACACACACACACACACACACACACACACACACACACACACATAAACACTCCAGGTAATCTGTTGGCTGGGCCGTGTTTACCTACAGTTGTTTACCTTCCCATGTCTGATTCACCCCCCTGTTTGTTCCTATGATGCAATTAGGGTATTTACACTAGAGACTTTTGCATAAATGTTTGCATCCCTGTAACACACGTAGAGTAAAGGGTGATCACATGAGAGGGGCAAACTGGGCTTAGACCTTCAGCTGTGCGTCCTTCAACAAAAATACACATAGTTCTGTTTTTGTACTGTCTTTGTTATCAAAGCAATGTTTTTTCATTGACCTTCAAAGCTGATAAAAATTGCTTTGGAAACATGTTTTAGTTCACATGGAAGAGGAGTAAAGGGACAGTAATGATGACAGCAATAACTTGTTTAATTACATTTATTCGGTACTAAAAGCGAGAACAAACAATTTGAATGGGGTTCCTTAACCTTAACCCATCAGTTTCTCTAAAAATAAATCATCTGCAATGTTTGAAAAACACACAAGGGTATTTTGAAACACTAACAATTGTTCTGATGGTATTTCCAGAATCCCCAAAGGCTCTTCTGACATTATGGATGAATAAAATGTTGTCCTCTGGGGCAGTGTTGGTATTTGATGATCTATATGATGTTGCTGTCGCTCTGTCCTCTCTGACAGATAAAACAAATAAAAATAAGATGCTAAATGGGGCACCCAACTAAAGTCTATGTGTGGGAAACACTAATATTAACACTCCGTTTTCAAAGGGGTGATGATGGTGCCACAATACAGTATGATGGTGCAATGGTCTTTTTTTTTGTTGTTAATGCAGACTGCAGAGTTGGCCCTGTCCAATTTGAAAACCAAGTACGAGACAGAGAAGAGCATGGTGTCAGAGACCATGATGAAACTGCGCAATGAGCTCAAAGCCTTGAAGGAGGACGCTGCCACCTTCTCTTCACTCCGAGTCATGTTTGCCAGCCGGTAAGATTTCCCTTTTTATATTTGAAAAAAATCATTTTAATCAGTAGCGTTACAAATTAAATAGACTAGCATTTATTTTTTCGTGTGACAATTTTTTTTTTAATAATTGAAATGTTATTGCAATGCTATTGAAATGTAAAATTAGAGTTTTTAACTGAAACATGTTGATAGCTCTGATTGTCTGGCCTTTGCTAGTTTAGTTTATACGTCGTAATGGTGCTCTTGTTGTGGTACAGCCTTTACTGCCACTACTGTAATAAGCTTACCGTGCTTATTACGCCTGTGGACAATCCACTGGTTCACGTGAAGATTATAAACCACATGCTCTGCCCTGTGCCGACGGGGGAGGAGGCAAGAACAGATTTGTCCCGTCAGGCCAGGTCACCTTAGAAAAGGAGAGGGCCTAATGTTTTGTTGGGAGGCGGCTGGGGCGTTCAGTTGGTTGGAATTGCGCTATCAAAGGGGTTACACCTACAGATGCCGATACTTCACTCACTAATCACTAACCTCTTCTGAGAATCTTTGGGCATGGATTGTTTTCTTGTTCTTTTTTTTGCGTTGCGCTAACGGGTGAACTAAAGAGCAGAAGGTTTTTGTTAGTAAATGCCAGGGAAGCTTGTCGGGCATGTATTACCTGCATAGCCCCTGTCCAGACAGTTATGAGCTGGCATTTAATTATCCTTAAGAAGGATTGAGGAACACACAAGGGTCAAGGGCTTCTACTGTCTGTTACAACAGACTAAAGATTACAGCTTAAAAAGATCCTCTGGTTGATTAGTAGGTTTTGTGGTGCCATCGTGTGGATAGCTGGGGCGACTGCATTTCTACAGTATTTAATGATTCTTATGCATCCACCTTTTCTGTCTAGAAATGATCAGAAGTTGATCGACATGATTAATTAAATGTTAATATGTTTTCGAAATGGTAAGTTTTTTTGGCACCAGCTCCTCAATGTTGAGGATTTACAGATTTTCTTTTTTTTTTTCTTAACAATATTGTTATCCAAAAATCATGACTAGTATGATGGCACCACTGTGTGCTGTGGTAACTTGCGATGATTTAACAAGTAATCCATTAATCAAAAAACACACAACATTAACGAATAATGAAAATAATCCTCGGTGTTGAAAGTTTGTGTGTATTTTGTTGTGTGTCTCTAGCCTTGCCTCGTTTTGCATGTTGCATCTGTTCATTGTTTCTGCATCTCTCAGGTGTGACCAGTATGTCACCCAGTTGGATGAGATGCAGAGGCAGCTGGCGGCAGCTGAGGACGAGAAGAAGACACTGAATTCTCTGCTGCGTATGGCGATACAGCAGAAACTGGCCCTCACTCAGCGTTTGGAAGACCTGGAGGCCCCTCTGTCTCCCCACAGCTTGAACAGCAGCCCCCGCCGCTCCCGGGCCAAAGAGCTGGCCAACAAGTCAGGCCGGGCTCCTAGGAGCCCCAGAAGCAGTCCTGCCCGGCCCACACTGAGGAGCAGTCCACGGGCTAGCCCGGTTCTCGGCAGCAGCGTTCCCGCTATGGCCACGCACCACCTGCGAAGTCTAACCCGAAGCCTCCACACGAGCCCTGTAAGAACCCCTCTCTCTCTTTGTCTTGACAACCCCAACCAGCCAAGCAGCCGGTCTCGCAGAGGGAAGGGTCTCCCGCGAGATGCCACCTTTATTAGAAGTCGCAGTGTCAGTGATGTTTTTAATACCGAGTTGAGTCCCGATTACTATCCCACGCGTAAAAGCTCCACCAGTTCTGTGAGCAGCGAGTTTACCGTCAAAACACAATCCAGTGATTCAAGAAAAAATGCGTCAGTGCGGAGAGCTTCAGTCCCGGCACGTCAGGACACCTTCATTACAACTCGTGTTGTTCCTGCCGCTTCCAGCAGGCTAAAGTCGTCTGTGTTTTCTTCATCCACAGATAATCTAACCTCTTCTAAAGCTTTGTGTGCGTATCCTAACACATCTGAAGCATGGGGTGGAACTAAACAAAAGCCTGATCTTAAACCAAACCTAGATACTTCTGTAAGAAGAAAACAGATGGGTTACAGGTCTAATTCTGTACAAGCAGCAGCAGCTACAAGCCGTAACACATTTCAGTCAGACGCTGCCTCTTCTCACATGAATGCTAAATCTTCAGGAGGCCAGGCAACCACAACTCACTCTGGTTACAATCCACCTGGTAAGTCCAAGATGACTGGCATCTGTAGAGAGTCCAGGCGTAGATTATCCGCCTCCACAAGTAGAAACACTGAGGAATCAAACACTATTATGAGTAGGAGCTCTGGTCATAAAGTTCAGGGCACACCTGCCAGGCCACGGAGCTCGCACTCCAAATCATCTCGGAGACGATGAGATAAAGCCAGCAAGTCTATTGACTATGATTAACTACTTTATCTTTGTCTATTCAATATGTTCTAAAAATGAAATAACCCATTCTTTATGTCACTCCCAACCAGCATGTTCTGACCACTAGGGGTCGCCAAAACTTTACAGGGGGTCATAAGTAGTAATATATACAGTAGGCCTTTCCTGTGAAGGAAAATCAATTATTTTTTATAAAGTTTAGATTATTATTTAAGATATAAAACCCCACACGTCTGATCAGGAGCTATAATCACAGAGCCTTCACTGTCTTCATACTGCCGTGGCCTGGGTTAGAAAAACAACCAAAGAGCTAAAAGAACAATCACCAAGTGTCAAGAAAAGGAAACAAATATATTTAAACCTATAAATTGTATGATTGCTTAAAAACGAATATTACAAACAGAATTGCAATACTTCCAAGTATCAGGAAAACTCACCTCTGGAATATTCACAGGTAATATCTGCTCAAAATTCATTCAAGTTGCTCATTTTACAAAAACGTCCTGCAGTTATTGCGTGCAGTATTCAGGCTCGTTGTGCAGTTGTATCAGCCGCTCTGTGTTTTTATTATTATGCATTGAATATAACATGAAAAATCCATAAAATCCATCCCTTATATAAAAGGGGTCCTGTAAGGGAGAACGTTTGAAACGTTGCTTTATGCTATAAAGTATTAAATAAGCCATCTTCAATATTTGGATCAATCATGCGTGTTTTGGCACAGATTTAGTTTAAATCTAATGCCTGTCAGAGTTTGTATGTTTTGCTTTTATACATCGTAACTTGTTGCTGTTGGGAGCCCCGCATCCGCTGATCCTTTATATGTTGTATTGATCTGTTTATCCGTATTAACTACCCTCACCTTTTCTTTTTTTTTCTTTTTATCAGTTGAACTAAACATGTTTTTTTTTGTCTCTGTCTCACCCTGTCTCTGTAGCGCTGAAACACTCCATTACTCCAAACCCCCTTTACTCCATACGGACCTGTCTTCATGTTGACTCCCCGGCTCCCTCCTCCTTTCCCGACTCAAGACATCCTGTCCATCCCAGATATGATGCAACATTCCCCACTCTGCCCACCAGAACCATGGATTTAAAAAAAAGTTTAAGAAAAAAATACAAAAAAAAAAAAAA
>OMLP01021490.1:0-39260 GCA_900302685.1 Spondyliosoma cantharus | reverse complement strand
TACAAGCCACTGCTAACGTGAGTTGTTCAAAAAGTTTCTTTTTATCAAACTCTAAGTACACAAACAATGTGCTCAATGCTCGTGTTCATGTGTAGAGACCCTGGTGGTACTATGATCAAAGTTTCATGTTGTGTTGAGCCTTCTTAGGGTTTTAAAAATAGCGTTAAAGTACCCCTTGCACTCCCATTGAAAATGTAATATATATATGTGAAATATGAAATATGAAATATGGTCAATCTGGTCAAAAGTGCCTCTTTCATCGTAATTATGCTTTTACACGAAGGTTTGACTCATATACATTCACAAAAAAAGTCTAGGTTGCATTTTGGCGAGAGCTTCACTTTAAGTAAGCTAGTAAGCTAGTTGGTAAGTTAGTTGGTTAGCTATACAGTGTCCATGTAAACTTTGCTACTATGAAATCCAAGTTATAGTATTTTTGCAATCTTGAATTTCATATCTAATGTTAGTTTGTGTATATTAGAATCACCTGCCGACGTTATTATCTACCGTCCGTCACGAAACGCAGCAGCTAAAAGACGGCTATGTGCGTAAACGTTACCATCCCAACGGCAGGAAGACAATGTGATGGCTTCAACTGACAGAATTTGCCTCGCACTAACAAAGCGGACATGACTAATCCCTTATTACCAATCACAACAAATTAAACAAATGCTCCCTGCCACCTTTCTAGCTGTAAACATCGTTCTGTGGACCTTCTTTTCCTCTGAGAACAGCTTGTTTTTTCACTTATGGAAAAAAATAAGATTCATGAGTTTTCTATTAGTATCTCATTAATATCATCATGTATAATTTGGAGTTTAAAATTTCTTCTCCAAAACTACATAGTGCCCCTTTAACTTCACACCCTTAAAGTTGGTAGTTAGCCAGCTAGCCTAAGTATCTTAACTGTCACCAAGCTAAAGTAAGCTAGTTAGCTAGTTGGTAAGTTAATTGGTTAGCTATACAGAGTCCGTGTAAACTTTGCTACTATGAAAGCCACGTTATAGTATTTTTAAAATCTTGAATTTAATACGTAATGTTAGTTTGTGTATATTACAATCACCTGCCGACGTTATTGTCTACCGTCGGTCACGAAACGCAGCAGCTAAAAGGCGGCTGTGCGCGTTAACGTTACCATCCCAACGGCAACGGAAGACAACGTGATGGCTTCAACTGAACTGACAGAATTTGCCCCGCGGTAACAAAGCGGACATGATTCATCCCTTTATTACCAACAACAACACATGGAGGAAACCGCCTACAGGTAAAATGTGAACCCTCACTGTGTTAAGTTAACCTTAATTGCCTGTAAAAAAATAAAAAATAAATTTAATTCATAAAAAAAAACCTGAACCGACGGTTGGTGCCGCGGCACAGGTAGGAGCAGCGTCACGCGTGGATCACTGCGCCAAGTCTCGCCGCATAGCAGCCACTCCACTACTGTTATCTCAAGTCCCCCCATACCTGCGGGTCTGTGCGGCTCCTCTCTCTCCGGTGGCGTCCTCTGCGGCAGCGTACGAGGACGAGGACGATCACATACCGACGCGGGAGAGAAAAACGAACGTTAGTCCCGGTTCACCGCTGCGTGGAGGTGAAAACGCTCCTCTATCGACACACGGCACGGAGAGGTTGCGTTCGGCGGCCGCTGCACCACTGCCAGCTCTCTATCCATGAGCTAGTAAAGGAGATGTACGCCCCCTCCAGCCGCTCCATCTCTCTCTACATCGCTCCCTCCCTCTCAGTTTTCTCTCTCTCTCCCTCTCTCTCTCTCTCTTCCTCACAAGCGGATAAACACGATCGCCTCCAACGCTCCCGCCTGGCACGTCTTGTTACGCAACAGCAGTCCGGCACGCAGTTTCACATTGAGCACACTTCATCAACCTCTTTCTTTTTTTTTCAGAGAGCAGCGTGTTTAGACACAGTGCCCAGTGGAAATATGACGACACTGGCATTGACATCATCACTATCCAGGTTCTGGTTTTTTTTTGGTGTTTTTTTTTTTTTTTCCTCTCACGCAGATTAAAGCTGGGAATAACCTTTGCCCGCTCTAAATTGGGCTGTTAAGGTGGTGTGAAAAAAAAAGGGAGTGTCACGTGGAGACAGGTGAGACAGTCACCTGACATTTTTCTGGCACAGTGATGCACCAGGAAAAAAGGAGGACAATGAACCAGGGAACAAAGGTGTGCATGAAACCCTAGCTCTCTCTCTCTCTCCCTCTCCTCTCCTCGCCCTCCAACCAGGGTTTGTTCCGTGCAGAAGGGGAGCGAGGCCATCCAGAGCCAAGATGATACCGTCTCCTCCTGCTGCACCTTGGCTCCCTGCCTCCTCCTCCTCTTCATCCCCCCCCCCCTCTCATCTGATTGTCTCTCCGGCCTTTACACAAACGCGCCAGTTTGGACATGCACGCAGGCCGAGACTGCATCTCGAAAAAGCCCAAGTTCGCGCTGTAGATTTCCTCCAGGGGAGACTCTCTGTACCTGTGTTTTCTCCGCGTGTCACGTTCATTAGATCCCACTACTCGCTGTACCTCTCGAGTCCTAAAAATAACCTGTGCGGCTCAGAGGATTGTCCTAATGCCATTACATTACTACTGAGCCAGCAGGAGAGAGGCAAGCGGAGGGGTTGGGACACAAAGAGCGGGAACATTTCAAGATGGTAATCACATTATTAAACATGGATTATGGCTAATATTCTATTGGGGATAAGCCATCGCACCCTATAGATACATAACGACACCGCGGAATGTGAGAAAAACAGGGGGAGGGAACGAGATGTTACGCAATGTTAGATTGTAAACACGCGTAGGCATTTTGTTTGTGCGTTTGCTAGCGTTCTATCTCCTGTGTGTGTTTATCGTACGCGCTTGATTGTTATCCAGTTATGTTGCTGCTGTAATAAGATAATGGTAATCCGTTGCGCCAGAGGGGGGTCCAATTCATCCGGCATCCTCAAACAATAAGAAAACACCCTGAGGTGTCTTTACTCTTTCTGCACGGGTGCCCTCTTCCTCTTGTTTGAACGTTTAACAGCATTATTGGAAATGAGCCCGAGCGCAGCGAGGTCTGAACATCTCCTGTGCTGCTTCGCCGAACAAAATTAGACCTTTTCTTTCAAAACGAACGCCCTGACACGAGGCGACTTTTGTCCTCCTGTCCCAGTTAACAGCCTCCCAATTAGTCTTAAAGGAAAAGTTCACCTAAGAGGGAAAGTTCACTCATTGCCTACTCGCATTTGTAGATAAAAAAAAACAAAAACATTTGTAGCATGCTTTCAAACAACTGAAGAAGATAAATAATGTGAAGTAATGTGAAACTAGAATGGTTCTCAGTAGAGCGAATACCTCCGCCAAGGCCCGACATTCCGCATTTTTGTACTCACTCATAGATAACAGCCACCTAAATGTGCCTCTCATCAAGATCCATCCATTACTCCCAGAGAGATTAATGAAAGATAACCCTCACAGTGTGAAAGATAACAAGAAAAGAATAATCGATCTGTCCCTTTATCTGGATCTGCACCAGAAGTTAATGGGGTCTATTCTGGGCTGAGAGATCTTAAAAAGACTGTAAATAACTTATTTTTATATCAATTCGGGAGACTTGGATTGATTTGTTTGGGTTGTTTTTTTCTGCAATGTTGGTTTGCTTTTAATCTCCAGAATTTTTTTTTTTTCTTATAAACTAAACTTCACCTGACCTTTTCATCGACGTGGAGGTGAGCAGAGTTGAATTTTAATTTTTGGATGAACTTATCCTTTAAGGCCCAAGTGCTCAAACCCACTGTTTTGTCAAGCACTTGATAATACAGATGACTTTACATTAAGACCCAGAGAAACCTCAACACCACGGTCCTCCTCTTCAAGTGTAACGTTTTCCTTCCTTCCTTCTATCAAGATTTTGATTTCTGTCTATCAGGAGACATATTTTTTACACTTGTATTGTTGCTCTCTGTCATATTTTGTGAATAAAATGAAATGTGTTGAATTTACAGGATAGGTAATACGTTTTTTTTTTCTTACACTTATATTGCTGATTTCTGTGACATGTTGTTGATATTGCAAATTAAATTGGTAGAATGCGACTTGCGTTCATTGTATTATTAAAGTCCTGATGAAGACTCTTCGGAGTTTATCCATCAGTCAATTAATAAAAGATTTGGATCATTATCAGAGTGCCTCAGATTTTTACAGACAGCCAAACAAACCCATGGACTTCCATTACAAATAAACTGGTGAGTCACACATTTTTCTTTTCACAACAATATTTCTCATTTTGAATTAAATAATTAGAATTTGTCCCTGTATCTGAGACTTAAACAACCCACACTTTTAAGTGTATGTTTGCACGTCCCACTTAGATGAAAGAATGTCAGCCCAGTGACTTATACGTATATCACCTTTTTGAGTGACAGCTCTTGATTCATACGGGCAGTTTTTAGCGGGCTTTAAATAAAGTGAGAGGGGAGCAGTATTTAAAGCTCGCTAAATGAACAATTTCTTAAAAAGGAGGGAGTTCTCTGCACTGACATACAACGAAACCACACATGGAACTCATCCTACCCCACACCCATAATATACTAACAGTGGATAGTGTTTCTACACCATCTTTGTCCAGGAATGTGGTGAATACATTCCACTTAGTCATTTGAATTGATCCTATAGTGGGCGCTTTTGAAATTTAACTCTGGGGCAGACGTTTCTCCCTCCTAATCTATACGGCACTGAACCTTAATCACAGCCAGCCAAGTGGAGCTCCTATCAGATGGTAGAAAGTATTAATATTCTCCACAAAATAAGCCTCTTTCATTAAGAACAGCCCGGACCCTCATATGCTAACATCCATGCACACACATATGAGTCAGAAAAGCTTCAAATCTCCAATATGTCTTCCAGCTCTGTGCTCTCAGCCTCTCTCTCTCTGTGGCTTTCCCCCCTCACCCTGGTTGTCTAGACACAAAAGAATAATCTCCCCAACTCCGGGCCCCAAAGACAGACTTCCATGTGGGGACCGCACCGCCCGTCCCTCAGGCTCCCCCACGGCTGCCTGCAGCAGCGTTGGGTTTCACCACATCTAAGGTGAATCAACACAAGTCTCTTTTAATTCCATCCATTTTCGGTATTGTATCAGATACTGTTATATAATACATCTGCAACTATTCAGGAATAACAACATCCATCATTTTCAAGTAGCAGGCAGACTGTGGATGTGGATGAGACCATTTTTGGGCTCAGAGGGGAGAGAAACGTGCTCACATCTGGATATGTATAAAAAACCAAATAAATTAAAACTGAAAATAATAATCATTACTTTTAATTAAACCTCCTTTCACAAATATTGTTAGCTTTAAGAAATGTCAACGTGATTATACCGGGAAAGAAATATATGAAAGTTTTCAACCATCAGTTTCAAACTACAATCTCAACTAGGGAATTGCTTATTTTCAGTGTAATTATTATCCAAAATCTTACACAACTGTTCATACATCAACGTATATTACATAACTGTACATACATTGCTATATTTCATGTATAACATAACTCTTGGCCACTTTATTGGAAACACCTGTGGAATGTAATGTAATTCAACACAGCGGTGCTGCTACATAGTTGCTGATGCCCATCAAGGTAAATAAACTGTTTTTATGGCACTGTCATAGAGGTGATCCCAAACTGATTGGAAAACTTGTTATTTACACCCTTGGCGCACAGTATCTTCCTACACATCCATCCATCTCATCTCTTATATCATGGTAGCTATCTCTTCATCATCTCTTGTCAACCATCTGTTTGTTTTAGCTGTGGACTGTATTTCTCTTAGGATTTTCCAGAAAATTAATAATGTCATGATACACTGTATATCAATGTGTGTTTTTTTTTTTTTTTATAAAATTCGATATATCATGCAATTCAGGATAGGTCCCACACATCTCTCTACCTCAATCATGACAAAGCCGCCTCTCACATCCTGTCACTCAAGACAAACCAACTCAGTCCTGCTGCTGCACATCTGGAAGTAGAAAAGAGGCCTTTCCCTTCTGCTGGCGCTCCAAAGGTGGCGCCCCCTGGTGCCTGCAGGTGCACAATTAGAGACGTCCTTTCAACTAAGCAACTCCCCAGGGCAAGGCGCAAACTGAGACCCACCTCTTACATAATGGTCAGGCTACTGTTGTCTTTTTGTAGTCTTTGTGTGTCAACATGTGTGTGTGCGCAGCTTTTTTCTTAAAAATTCATGTCACCACCTCCAGCGCACTTTCACCTTTCTGCCTTAAAAAAATGTAAAAAAAAAATCTCTTACTCTCTCATGTCTATTTTTACTCCTCCTTTCTTCTCCGCTGTGACTCTGCCCTGAAGCCGGCCCCCAGCTTCTGTCCAGCTCAACCGGAGTGGGGATGAAAGCTGACTCACATATTCATTAACACGCATGGCTGCACACTTCCGCAAATAAACAACTTCTATGGATGCGAGACGTGCACACGCTGATGTGCACAGAATGCAACAGTACGTGCGTGATGCACCTGCTCACTAAGGCCAGAAACACAGCTTTCAAATTAGGTCAGATAAAGAGGTTTGATGGCCATGAGGGCTGTTGAGACATCTGAGGATGATTTCGCTCTACGTGTAATTTGAATGAACTAATATGTCGCTCCCTCGTTGCCATAAAGGGCCAGAAATAGGTCAGTCGCCCCCAGAGACGCGTTCAAGTTGCACCAGAGACGGTAAAACTGCCCCCCAGATAACTGCAATCCCTGCTATAAAAAGACCAGCTGACACCGCCAACTAACACCTATAGATAAACACATAGACACCACGAGTTACACGCAACCTTTTATGAACCAGACATACTATTTTAATGCAGGGAATGCACGGAAGAAATACAACACATAAATTTGGTGGCGGTGGTCTGATGACCTTTTCCGACATGCATACAAATGCCATGACGTGTTGTTAGGTGGCGTAACAGGACCCACAGGCCCTCACAGAGAGTATTCACCCCGGGAAATAATGAGATTTGTTCTGAAATTTAAAAAAAAGGCTGTGCTTTAGCAAATGACCTACTATGATTGTTATCTTGCAGAATGCATTTTGACTCCTGAATACTGCCACCTAGAGGCCTTTTCTGGCAACATTAAGCAAACGTGAGAGCCAAGATGACAGTGACGGTTTCTGAAGGCTTGATGACTCTTCTAATATGGACATTTCCCCTGAAAATACATCAACATAAACAGGAAACATGTTATTTGGTTATTTTTTTGTAAAAAAGCACAAATTTGCTGTATTTTTATTGTAGTAGCGAACTCACAGAACATGAACAAACAGAATGCCGTCCACTTACATCCGATCGAGAAAAATCATTCCTGTACACATCCTGGCCAGAGAAGACAGACGGTTTGAAAGAGGAGTGAAAGAATCCACCTATGTCAAACTGGAACGACCGTCTTTGAACAGAGGAGGTGGCCTACGACATTATTTATCACCCATCTACAACGCAGTACTGAGTTCCCTCCCCAGACAGCTTAATAACCATTCACACCTGGGCTCACCTAGCCCTAGCAACCCACATGAAGGCCGGTTTGGGTCAACGACCCGCACGTGGCCCTAATGACTCTGGAACTCAGAACTCACGCATGTCCATAACGACTCTGTAAGGACACTCCCACACAGGGTCTTAAAAGCCTGCAACTCCCCTCCGGTTAGTTGTAAACAAAAACCCTGAGCCTTTTTTTTTTTTTTACACAATACATTGTTTTATAAAAATGTTTCTGACAAATAAATCGTATACATTTCATTCCAGTAGTTTTTCTAAACAAAGACAGAATGTGTGAAGTGTGCGTGTTTACCTCACAGCACTCTTTCATTCTAGACAGAGCTCTTTGCTTTCTTGCGGCGCGCTGCCTTGGTTTTGATGTTCTTCACAGCTTCATTTTCTTCTGTTTTAATTTTGGTTTTTTCGCACGCCACCACCATTTCTTGTTTACCATGTTCCTCTTTCTGCGGTCGCTTCGAATGTGACATCTCTTTCAGCTTTTGGAACTTCTTGAGGTCAGCACAGAACAACACCTACAACGCAGATGAAAACGCTCTGTGGTTATCGCAGACGGACCGTAAGAGACATGACGGAAACACGCTGACAAATACTCAACGACAACACTCACCGACTGTGCCCAGCCTGCGTAAGGACCCCACAGCTTTCTGAAAAAGTCCCCTTCAAAGAAATATAACACTGGTCGGTGTGTTTGCAACAAAAGATGATTGAATATCATTGTTCTATGTTTACGAGCAGCGTAACACTGCACACATAGAGTTATAGTGATGGGGTGCGTGAATACTTACCAATATCTCTGTGGAGTTTGTCTGTGATGCTCTTTTGCGCAGTGCCAGAGGTGTAGTTGTAGTCGCGTTTAGCAATCTGCCACACGTGTGTGTCTACAGGGACAGCCGCTGCCTTGTCCAGGGACATTAGACACACACAGTCTGCCACCTACAGGGAGAAACACAGGTCATAGTTACGTGTTACTGGTACAATTTACTCAATTTAAGAAATATGCAAGAGGCTGCATTTTCTTTTCCTACTCTACCTTAGTGCCAACACCAGGGAGTGTACGCAGAGCATCACGGGCCTGCATGTATGGGGCCCTGCGTAGTCCTTCGAGCCACTGGAGCCCGTGGGTGTCCAAAATCTGCTTTGCACTCTGCTGCAGGAACCGAGCCCTGTATCCAAAACCGAGATCCCTGAGACAGGCCTCTACGCTGTTGTCTGCCAGGAACAATGCATCAAACTACCCGATTAGGATGACAATTTTTTTTTTCTCTTTTCTGCTTGATAATGAAGTAAATTCACAATCACTAACCAAACTTAAAATGACAAATGGCAAGTGAACATGACTCTCAATTTGCCTACCTCACTCTATGGTTTTAAGTATGTATTTTTATACACTGGCAAATTGCTAAAAGTCACAGTTTCTCTCACTTGCATCTTACATCCAGGCACTCGGGGGAAGAAATAAACAGGACAGACAAGGCTTGAAGCTGAAACTATATTGTTGCATTGCCCGCGATACAAATCAAGATCTCCTGGCTGGATTTTGTACCACCGAAGCGAAAGTGAAAGAACAAACAATGTGATAAAGGGTCCTGACTCAGTTGTGAACCCCCTGCACCACTGATACGGTGTTCTTGAAATGTGATAAAGAGCAGGTAAAGGTCTGTGGGGAAAGAATATAACACCTGAAAGCGCAGACAGGGACGGAAAGTTGTAGTACGAGGTCTGATCCAGTTGGCACAGCGGAGCGCCCAGAGCCTGGCACAGCCTCTCCACCATGCCCTGGATGCGAGAGATGTGGTTGTTGGAGGTACAAATGAAGGAAAACAGGCATTCAGTAGGGTCCTGGCGCAGCATTCGCACACCTGGGGAGAGACCAAATGATATGCATTTTTTTAAGACAGCATTGGCTCCGTCATCGCCTGATGTGTAATAAGAGAGACCACGCATGCACACCTGTAAAGACGTCTGCAATGCGCCTGAAGTGGGGGTCCGCTGCTCCCCATTCCCTGTACAGATCCACCAGCTTCACATTTAGCTGGAAGTAATCTCTCAGCGCCTCTTCGTCCTCCTCAGTGTCCTGTGCTAAAGTCACAGCCACCGTCTCTTCCTCCTCCTTCTTTACAGCAACTCTGAACCTCTTCTCTGGCTTGTTTTCCACCTGGAGAGCAGCATCAGCTTTCCTCTTTCTGTCACATCCATCTCCACGATTGTCTTGGTTTTTGTAAACGTGGTACCAAAGAGAGTCATCTGTTTGGGTCAGAGTCCAAACTCGACCTCCCATCACTCCGGTCCAGTGGCCTTCTGCAGTTTCTCTCCAGCTGTGGGTTCAGATGCATAAAGACACATTTGAGTATTTAAACTGTATTAGGTTAACTCTCCTGTACGTCTCGATGACAACAGATTACGTCAAGTCTGACCAACCTACCGGAAAGACTGTCCACAGGCAAGAGTGAGGTCCAGACGCAGCTCTGACTTCACACAGGGGAGACATCTCCACATTTTTGCCCCCGACGACAGAACCGCATGTTTGGCCATAATTGTTTTGATGCTAACAGTTAGCTCGCTGTCTGTTTAGAGGTATAAACAAGCGTATACGGACCTACCACAGAGCCTCGATGTCTTTTAATGTCATTGTGGTATTATCTGTCGTTTGTGACAGCGTAAAACAAGACATGTAGACTCAAATAAAGTGACTTTACGGGGAGCGACAACCTCAGCTCACGTTTGAAACAGCCGGTATGAAAACTTTCGCAGAGTGGTTTAAGCTAGCGTCAACGAAATGGACAACAAAGACCTTACACTGCGTTGCAAAGCTGCGCATATTGTAGAAGAAGAGTTTCCAAAAAGTGGAAAATAAAAGGTACTCTAATTATAAAATGGTATTTTATATAAATAAGAATTTATTATAGTCCTAATTTTATGTTTATAATTTCTGAGATGTCAATCTGATGCAACATTACTCAGATTCCGGTAGCCCATCCCGTACTGATGTCAACACAGCTGCTGATTGGCTCGCTTGCTCGTAGTAGGCGGGATCTCATTCGCGATTGGTCAGTGCGATCCGTGCCCGCGGTGTCCCATTGGCCAACCCTCATTTCGTCATTTTTTTTTCTCCGAAGTGTACAGGAAGTCGTCCTCCCTCCCTCTCCCAAACGGAAAGTAGTGTGCGGTGGTAGCGTGTCTGTGTGGCTCCTGTCTAGCCGGTGAATACGGTGGAAAAATGGCGGATACGTTGGCACTTTTTACTTCCATCGGGCTCAGTGAGCAGAAGGCGAAAGAGACGCTGAAAAATGAAGCGCTGAGTGCCTCTCTGAAGGACGCCATTGTGCAGGTACGACCCAGCGTTTAACAATATGAAGAAACTCAACTTCCTGTGGAGGGGGAGCAGCTGTCAAATGTGACTGATATTTACTTTTTCTTATGAAGCTGACTTGATGTAATCAACCTTAGTTTTTGTCACTTTTAAAAGGTGCTCTTATTGTGTTTTCAGAGGCACCTGTTTTTAAATACGTTTCTCTTAACTTGTTAAAGATAACTGAGTAGGTGCAGTGGCAGGGGTCATGTAGTTTCATTTTCACATTCCTTAGGTTGTGGGACCCTCCCAGGCTCCAGATAAGGAGAATGAATCCACTGCTTTTCCCTGTGTGTCTTATCATTATATCATATCAGTGTTTATTATATCATATCAGTGTTTATTAGGTCTTGTATGTACAATTTCTCATTTCGAAAGAGAAAACAATTAAATCTGCTCTTTCTTTTTTTTCTCTTTCTATTTGCTTTCAACAGGCCCAGCGTGTGTGCGGAGCATCAGGAGTGGACAAAGCCACGGGGACACTGCTGTACAGTATGGCATCTCGCCTTAAAGACCCCAAACGCCTGACATTCCTGTCAGGCAGTATAGCTCAGGGCAAAATCTCTACAGAGCTACAGCTGGCAGGTAACGTATGCCATTTCCGACATGTTGCAACCTGACTGATCACAGCCATAAATGAAAGGGTAACGCCACCAATTTTACACAATAAAGTGTGTTTACGGGGTCTTGAGGAGAACAACTAAATATGTGGGGTGAAGAAGTAGTATAACGCATTTTGTGGCCCCTGAAAAAGATGTATGTAATCTAATAAATTGCCTCCAGTGATGTAACTCAATTGCTACATTGCATTGTGGGTAATGCAGGCGTCAGGTCTTGAAAAGGAAGGAGAATGTGGTCATTTTAAACTGCCCATAATAAGTCCAGTGTTATAGGAGTGCAATGCTTAAACAATGGACTACCTTTCAAAACCTGGCGCCTATATTACCCACAATGCAACTGTAACTGATTTATCAGATTACACGCAGCTTCCTCTGGAGTCATTTATGCAAATTATGAAAGGAAGAAGCATTGATGGCAAAAATGAAAGCAGAAGAAATCGGTGCCAGTCTGATTATAGGGACTAAGTTAGATTGTGAGATTGATGCGTCCTCCAGCTCCATTAATATCTCATCCCTCTATTTTTTTTGTTCTTTTTTTTTTTTTTTTTTTTTTGCAGCTGCTCTCGACTTTATAAAGAGTCATCCTCAGGACCCCATCAACCAGAAGGAGTATGAAGAAGCGTGTGGTGTTGGTGTGGTCGTAACGCCGGAGCAGATTGAAGAAGCTGTAAGTAACCCCTTCCATTCCCTGGAAGGGTGTTTTTTTTTTTTACAAGCTTTACTGGCCGTGGTGTACTCAGTGACAGTGGAATGTTGCGCAGGTGGAGGCTGTGGTCAAGAAGCACAAGGAACAGCTGGTAAAGGAGAGGTACCACTTCAACATGGGGCTGCTAATGGGTATGATCTCACACTCTCACACTCTCACACAGTTAAATATTGTTGAAACTGTTCAAGCTTAACAGACAGGCAGAAGCTCACTGGGCTTTTTCGTGTCTGTTGCAGGAGAGGCCCGCTCTGCCCTGAAATGGGCCGATGGAAAGGTCATCAAAAATGAAGTGGACCTGCAGGTGTGTTAGAAGTCGCATATCTGTCATTGTGATTGAGTATTAGCTAGTTATAAATATAATATATAAATCAACCAACTCTGGGATTTTACAGGTCCTCCAGCTCTTAGGAAAGAAGACAGAGGCTGACCTGGAAAAGAAAGCTAAGGTAACAAATTATTATTATTATGTTATTATCATTATTTAAAGAGAAATTTTTTTTTTTGGAAACTGCTCCTTAAATCACAAATCATACCCCTTTCACACTGGACAAAATACCCACTACCACCCACTTACATATGTTGTCACTGTCATTGTTCCATGTCATCCAGCATGAATGTTGCATTGAACATGACAGACACACCAGAATAAAGCAGAAAGGCAAACTAATCGAATGGCAACGGGAAAGCAGCCAATTACCTATTCTCGTGTTTTTAAAAAAAAAACCTGCATACATGGATTAATTGGTGTAAAATGGTATTAGAGCTGCTGGTAGGCGTTTCTTGTCTCCTCTGGACAAAGACGGGTATTCTCCTGTTTCCAGTCTTGATGCTATGCTCAGCTTAGCGAAGCAGCTGTTGGTTGTGGCTTCATATTTGCCATGCAGACGAAGAGTTGTATCCATCTACTCATTTAACTCTCTTTTCCACGATGTCCTAACTGTTCCTTTAATCGCTGCAACCTGAATGTTTTGATTTTATCTGGTTAATATGTAATTATTTTTGCAGAAAGTAAAAGTTGCGGAGAATGAAACAAAGGTGAAGAAAGAGGAGGCGGCAGTGAACGGTAAGCAGCAGGCCAAGTGGACGGCAGTGAGAATTTAATTTAATGGTTAAGGTTTGTGTTGTTGTTTTTTGTTTTGTTTTTTTAAATCGTGCTTGTTGGTTGTTTAGGGGACGTGATGGCTGGGGAGGGAAAGTCACTAATGGAGCAGCTCAGAGGAGAATCACTGAAGTTCCACAAACCAGGTGAGAAAGAACTACCTGAATTGCTTGTTGCTGTTTTTTCTTTGTACGCCATGTAGAGCGATTTAACACATTAACTTATGAGTATGTTGTCTTTTCATTCTCCCCCTGCAATACAGGAGAAAACTATAAAACTGAGGGCTATGTGGTCACACCTAAAACAATGGAACTGCTGAAAAAGCACCTGGAGATCACTGGTGGACAGGTATAATATTTTTATGTTTCACTTTAACTTTTGGAGAAGAAGCACCTTAACTTGATGATTATGTTTAAGGATTTCTCTACTTTCCTTTTGCAAATTCCTTTAGATTCGTACTCGATTTCCTCCTGAGCCCAACGGTATCCTTCACATTGGACATGCCAAAGCTATCAACTTCAATTTTGGTTATGCAAAGGTATGTCTCTGTTTGTCCTCATCACCACCGCATTAGATGTTTAATCCTGTATGCAGCTGTATTCCATAAAATCTGCCTCTTCCTGTAGGCCAACAACGGAATTTGTTTCTTGAGATATGATGACACAAATCCAGAGAAGGAGGAGGAAAAGTACTTCACGGCTATCAAGGACATGGTGGAGTGGCTTGGTAAGTTGGACTTTTTTGTACCTGATGGAAGCTGACATTCATGAAGATGAGTTTCTAATCGAGATTTCTGTATTACACAGGCTACAAACCTTATGATGTCACGCACGCATCAGACAACTTCCAGCAGCTCTACGAGCTCGCGGTGGATCTTATTCGCAGGTAAGTCTGGGATTTTTTTTGTTTTGTTTTTGTTATAAACCTGCTCAAAGCCGGTCAGCGATGTTTGAGTGCTTTCTTTGTCTTCATTCAGGGGTCACGCATATGTGTGCCACCAGAAAGGGGAGGAGCTCAAGGGCCATAACGCCCCTCCGTCGCCCTGGAGAGACCGACCCATCGAGGAGTCGCTGGTGCTGTTCGAGAGGATGAAGAAGGGCCTGTTCTCTGAGGGAGAGGCTACGCTCCGGATGAAGATGGTGATGGAGGACGGGAAGATGGATCCTGTGGCGTACCGAATCAAATACACGGCGCATCATCGGACAGGAGATGAATGGTATGAAACCCTGAACTTTTTCAAAAAAAGAAATATATCGTTCTCGCATCAAACTGTGTTTAAAGCCCTTTCTTCTTGTCTTTCTGTGCAGGTGCATCTACCCCACGTATGACTACACCCACTGTTTGTGTGACTCTATTGAAAATATCACACACTCACTCTGTACCAAAGAGTTCCAGGCCAGGTACACGTGAATTACTTGGCGATCTGTTGTAGTTCACCTGCATCGCAATCCTTTTAGCAGACATGCGAGTGTTTTGTTGATACTCACCTTCATCATTGGTTCCTTCTGTTCTTGTGACAGGCGTTCATCATATTTCTGGCTGTGTAACGCTCTGGATGTGTACTGCCCTGTCCAGTGGGAATACGGTCGCCTAAACCTCACCTACACAGTTGTGTCCAAGAGGAAAATCATTAAGCTCGTAGAGACCGGCGTTGTCAGGTGAAATTACGTGTCTTTTGCCATTTGTTGACAGATTCATTTTGACTATTTATATTTCATCACATGGCAAAAATGGTCTGCCTTGTAATGAATTTAAATAATGGGCTATAAAAGTGCTCAATGGATGGAAAACATTTGTTCACTCAGAAAACTTGAGGTTAGAAGCACCAGGTGAAGGCCCTACTTCTAAATTGTGTGATTGGGTATTAGTCAAATAGTAAGGTCCATACTTGTCAATATGGTTTTCTGCTTTTATTTATGTTCACAAAGTCAGTGGTTAGCTGTTGACTCAGTTTTTAGTGCCTTACCTTCCTGGTCCACGTTATAATGGATCCAAATCGGAAGGATCTGAACTCGATATTGGCCGACCACCTGAATTTTGGTATTAGAAGAGATACATTTGGGTCTGTGCATCCCGACCTACTACCCTGTTTTATATTTCCTGTAATTTTTACTTTTTCACTAAAGCCTGTTTCAGACAATCCACTCCCATTTTTTTGTGTCGGGCCAATTCATATTTTGTTCACGGGACTGAATAAGCCTCCAAATTACTTTTCCATTGAAGTCACAATTTGGGCTATCAGAATATACCGGTATTAACGATATTTAACTGTTAAATATTGATATAATGCTTATAATACACATACCATAATATCGTGTAAATACTACAATGCCTCTTAATTAATTCATGTTTCTTTACATTCTCACTTTGTAACAGTAGCTGCTGGTAATTTTAAATTGAATGTGCAATTGTTTCCTAACCCTAACCCTTCCAATTGTCTCTCCACCTCCCCACACATAGTTATTCATTAACAAAAAAGAAACAAGACACACAGTAAACAAAGTTGATGATGAATTTGACCATAGTCACATTTGTAATGTTTAGTAGGTCTGACCTAGCAACATGTACACAACTCTTTTAAATCAGTCTGAATGAAACAGTGTTCATTCTTCAGAGCTCATATTATCATCATATTGATATCGTCTGAGGCAACTGAATCAGAGGTGAATAAACCGCTGAATGGATGTAATTCATATAATATAGTGAGCGGCATTCTTAAATAATTCAATTGTGATTATAAAAATATTGCACAGGCTCATGGCTCTTGCATTAAATGCTCTGTAATATCAGCTAAGGCTGTGAGTAATATGTACGTAAAAGTAGGTTTGAAGAACAAAAATACGTCACTTTAACAGCTCATTGCCTTGAGCAGTATCATCTTTTCAGTGTTTGAACAAGGGCTTAAGTCCTCTCGAGCGTGTTTTACCACTTTTCGTGACAACACTTCAGATGTCTGGCAGAAGACACTTAAATCGAAGATCAGTGAAACCAGATGTACGTCCCTCTGTCGTTTGAAAAGTGTTCATGCTACACAGAATCAGCTAACTGTAGAATATATCTTTTCTGATTACAGAGACTGGGATGATCCCAGACTCTTCACTCTGACTGCGCTGAGGAGAAGAGGTTTCCCACCAGAGGCAATTAACAACTTCTGTGCACGGGTAGGCTGAATGGCTGGATGGTGGAACTAGTCATTACGTGTACAGCACTAGGTTGGACCTGTTGTGTAATAATATGCTACATCTGCTGGCAGGTGGGAGTCACAGTTTCCCAGACGACGACGGAGCCCCACCTCCTGGAGTCGTGTGTGCGGGACGTGCTGAACGACTCGGCACCCAGAGCCATGGCGGTGCTGGAACCGCTCAAAGTCACCATCGCTAACCTTCCTGAGAACTCAAAGGTTCGGCACACGACGTAGAAATGCACAGACCGTTACACATTAAACCGCTCCCCGAAGACTCGTAATATCCTGTGCTATTTAATGCTAAATCTTCCTGCTGTCGACCTCTTCTGTCTTCAGTCAGATGTGCGAGTGCCAGACTTTCCTGCCAACGAGTCCAAAGGCAGCCATGTGGTTCCATTTACACGCACGATCTTCATCGAGCAGAGCGACTTCAGAGAGGTTAGAGAGAGACAAAACAAATATAATGAGCCCAGTATAAGCAGCAGACTTTTTTTTTTTTTGCATCATTTTTGGATTGTGGAAAGAAGATGATGGACTCTTCTCCCTTTTGCAGGCGATGGAGAAGGGCTACAAGCGTCTGACCCCAGAACAGCCTGTAGGTCTGAGGCATGCTGGGTATGTCATCTCTGTCCAGAAGGTCATCAAGGTAAGACTCCAGGCTTTTCAAAGTGACTCACCGGCTGTAAAACTATTATTGGGCACCTATTTCCTCTCTTCCTGCTGCTAGCTGCTTGTTACTTAGCTTCAAATTCCCTGACGCTACCGACACTTGAACTGACTTGAAAATGTCAAGTTACCCTCATTAACAGCACAAACCTAAACAAGCAGCAGTTACCTTTCCTTTTGCAGGGATTCAGCTATTTTAATGCCAGAGCTCGTCTCCACACGTGCAAAACAAGTTTCCCTCAACATTATTTTGAAGCCGCTGCCCAAGAAGATTGTGATTGGTTTAAAGAAATGCACTACACACAGGCCAGATAAATTTTTTTCCCCAAAACCAGGATGATAATACCGTGCAGCCAGAACTTTCTCCAGAGATAGGTTAGAGATGGGACTGGCTCTGCGAGACTAAGATTTGACGGACAAAATGTGCCCTCTGGGCGTGGAGATAATCAGGCAGAACAGGAAACGGAGTGGGTTGAATGTGTGTGTAAAATGCAGGAGCTAACATGGCTAGCAGGCTAACAAGTACAAGTAGCATCCTTCCTTCTCTGACGTTTATTTAATGGCATGCGGTTTTATAAATGATATAAACAATAATTCTTTAAAGAAAGGTCAATCTCACCCACTCTCTCAAAGTGGCTGAACACCTGAGAGTCTCAGGACTTTGTGTCAACATTCAATTGTGGGTTCCATGTTTCCCATGTGGAAATGACTGAGCGGTAAAAGTGCTATTTAATTTCAGTGCGAGTTCTCCAAAGCTTATTACATGTTAACAAAACATTTGATCCTGATATTCTCATTCCTTTAGCAGTGTTTGCTTCCTTCTGCGGGTGTCTTACCTTTCCGTGTATCCATTTTGTAAAGTATTATGTACCATCTGGTCCATGTTCTCGCAAAATATCCTGCTGACTTCCGCTTTGTTTCTCAGGACGCTCAGGGTAAAGTGGTGGAACTGGAGGTGACCTGCAGCAGCTCTGAGACCGCAGAGAAGCCAAAGGCCTTCATCCACTGGGTCAGCCAGCCACTGGTGTGCGAAGTGCGCCTTTATGAAAGACTGTAAGTTGCAAAAATCACTCGCTGTCACTCACAAATAACATGAACGCTCAGTTAATGGAAACTTTTCGTTGTAGATTCCTGCACAAAAATCCAGAGGATACATCTGAAGTGCCCAATGGCTTCCTGAGTGACATCAATCCTGTGAGTTACCTCTGCACTCCTGTGACCGAGCGCCTGTTTAGATCAACTGAGATGTTTCTACGGGCAAAGTGTCTGATTATTTCTTCTTTTTGGCGTTGTAGCATTCCCTGCAGACGATCAGCGGTGCCTTAGTGGATATCTCAGTCAAGGGAGCAAAGGCTTTGGATAGATTCCAGTTTGAGAGAGTTGGCTACTTCTCCCTGGATCCCGACAGCACTGCAGATAAGGTACAACTATTCAAAAATGTATTTTTATATTATAAATGCGTCTTGAGGAAAGCCTTCTATTTTGGTGAAGAAGTAACTTTGATGTTTCTTTCGCTGCAGCTCGTCTTCAACAGAACAGTCACCCTTAAAGAAGACCCAGGGAAGATCTGATTGACCAAAGTCAAGCTTCACGTCCTGCTTCCCATGAGCCCACGGACACATGTCCAGATTGTTTGCATCACTTTATGTGTAACATCAGAGACGGCACAGACTGCTTTGACTGAGACTGATTCAAATCAGATGCTGTAATAATTAATAATAGAAAAAGCCCAGATTCGGAAGAGAGTTGTGGCCGACTGAACTGCTGCGGTATCGATTTGCTCAATCACTGTCGGGGTGATTATTTTTCTATATCTGCTGCAAAAAATAATTAACCTGCAGTGTTTCCTCTTTGTTGAATGTATGCAACTTTGATCAATTTGAAAAAGGGGCTACTGTAAGTTAATTTAACATTGGCTCTAATCTGGTGTTACACTGACGAGATGCTCTCAAATGCCATACATGACTTTCTAACAAAGGTGGTGAGTCACTGCCAAACCACCATGTGTTTTTTTTTTTTTTTAAGACTCAGAGGGGTTCATGTGTGTCTTTTTGACGGAAGAGAAAAATAAATAATAATTGAAAAAAAAACCTGCAATGTCTCTGAGTTAATATTCTTTAGGTTTTTTTTGAGCTAATGACGGTATTCTCCTACCAGTGACATTTTGACACTAACCCTAACCCCACTATCAGAGTCAGATGTAAGAAAATAAGGTCCCCTGAACACAGTTTGAAGTTAGAGAGGTGGCAGGGTCCGCCTTATATACACAAAGCAGTATGAAATGTTCTTTAAGGTCAGTTTATTCATTCATGAAAATTGAGATTGATTGTTCAGGCATTCAAAAGAAAATAATCCGTAAATGAATATCTTTCTCCTCCGATTAAAATGTCTTCTCCAGAACTGTCCACCTTTAATATTATTCATCTAAAAAAAAACTAAGAAAACAAAAAAAAGATAATCCCTTCTATTAGGTATATCACCATATTTTGCACCATTAGTTTCTATGACTGAGACGGCAATCGTGTACATTTTTACATTAAAGAATAATATTGGAACTAAAACTGCTGCGAGTCCAAAAGTTTGGCACGTATTTGTGCATAAACCATAAGTTTTGAATGCAGAGGAATACAAAAGAAAATACATCTTAAAGGTAGCAAAAAAGCTTTTTACCTGAGGGGTGTTACTCTTCAAAAGAAAAAAGGTATATCCTCCTACATTTTTTCAAATTAGCAAAATCAAGTTTAAGTGAAAACTGAGGCAGGTTTTTGGTCCAAACAGAAAGCAGTGAGGGATATACAGACCACGCTCTAAGTGTAGTGCGTGGGAATTAACCCTCAACTGCCCAGAGCTCCCTGAGCACCACCCAAATATTCAGCGCATCTCTGTGGGACCACCTTAAAAGATCCAGAACCCAGTGAACCACTAGGAGCGTCTGTCTGGCATAACAGGGTTTTAAGGTGGACTGACATCTACCTGATCTCGTCGGCTGCTCGGCCTGTGCGTGTCGCCTTTAACGGACTACCCTGCGAGCGTCCGTTATCGCGATATCGTGCGGCGGAGATATCGCGAGAGCACGCCAGAGTTACAAATCGCTTTCCTATTGGTCTGGAGGCAGTGTTGTAAGATGGCGCCCAGCGAAATATGAGTGGTTGAGAAAAAAGAAAAGCTACAGCTAGCCATCTAACAAAAATCTGGGAAAATAAAGGATAAACAAGACACGGAGACACGTCACTAGCACCTCGCTTCCCCGCTCGTTGGAAGAGGAGCGACGTTTCGAGGGTAGAGAAGAGGTTGTGGGCGGCTTCAGCCTCGGCCCGTTGAGGAAGAGAGGTAGCTAACGCGCCCACCAACGTTAGCCTGCTAGCTTTGGAGATAACAGAAAAAAATGTAGTCGGTGTAACGCTTCAGACAAGAAAGAGCCAACCCAGCTTCTTATGCGTATTATCCGTGTGCCCCTTACGTAGCTAATGCGTTGTTGTTTTTGTGCATGACGGCGTAATTACACTTTTCCAAACACAGCTGTGCCTGTGTCTTATTTGCAAACAACACGCGGCTAGTTAGCCGTGTACCTGGCTAACCTAGCTTGTTGTGTAATCAGCTGCTAGATTGGCTGTTAGCATTGTGCCGTGCACACGATCGTAACTTAATTGCTGTACAGAAGTTGCGTGTTCTCGTTATGCAGCAGTACCCGTCGCTGCTGTGAATACTGCATCGGATTTGGAAAGTGGCCGCGCTTTTGTCCCTGCTCGTACCCACTCAGTTAGTTTTAACCCTTTCCTATTACCCATCTGTCTGTGTTGCTACCGGACAGTGATCCAGGGTCAGTTTGTAAACAGTGCAATGTTTTAACTGATGCCAGCGCGGCGTTTTTTGTCCTTTTCATTCTCCCCTTACAAACACTGCTGTCTTTTGTCCTTTTTCACATCTGTTTGCGTAGACAACGAGCAGCCTTACTAAACATCTAGTTAATTGTCCGTCTTTTCTCATACAGATAAATAAACTTCATACAGTTGCAACTAAATCAAAAATAATCTTGCATGAATTCTGCCTTTCTTTAGGTCCTCCTCCATAGAAGAAGACACTGTCAGCAGCCATGAATAACTCCCTGGATGGTACAGGCTCCTATGAGGAGCTTGTGCGGCAGAAGGCTCGGAGCATCCCTCAGCACCGCATGAAGGAGTTCCTGGAGTCTTTGGCCAGCAAGGGTCCAGATGCCCTGCAGGAGTTCAGCCAGCAAAGCACAGATACGACAACCACCACCACCACTATGGTCTACCAACAAGAGGCTAACTGCATCTACACGGACAGCACGGAGGTGGCAGGGTCGTTGTTGGAGCTGGCTTGTCCGGTAAATCAACGCGCTATATGGTGAATCTGTTGAAGAGCTCTGTCACTGAAGTGATGCTCTCTGACAGACTCTGTCTTGTGATGCAGGTTCAAGTGCAGGTCCAGCCACAGCAGCAACAGATTCAGGAGTCCACGTCTCAGCAGCAGTCTGTACAGCAGAATACAGAGCAACAGATAGTGCAGGTTTGTACCTTGTTATTGTGTTTATCAAGTAATCCTGTTGAAGGGATGCACGATAAGCTTCGGTGTCTGTTAAACGTGTATCATAGCGTATTTCAGCACAGTTTGGAAAAATTACATTGCACACTATTTGTAGGTAAAGAAATTGGTTGTGAATTTTAAGCTGTGAAAGTTGCCTTAAGAAAAATCTATTTCCTAAGTGCATGTCCCATGTCCTCTTTATGTTGTCCTTGTGTTTTCTTGCCCAATAAAAACCTGAACTGATAGCCGTTGCTGTACCTGTATTGCATACAAGTGGAGGGTCAAAGAAAAACATGGTGTAGTCACTACGGTTAACCTTTGTAGGGCAATGTAGCATAATTGATCATCCATCTCTGCTGACAATACCTCAGCCTGACTCACCCTCAAGCGACCATAAAAAAAAAAAACGTTAGACACTTCTTTTATAAAACACATAATGAAATAAGACATGTAATTACTTGTTATCTTTTTGGTAACTGCCATGAAAAGCATGGAATTATTGGTTATTGGTTAAAAAAATCTATATTGTGCATCTCCACTCTGTTCCATTTAGTCTCTCTATTGTTTCAGGTGCAGATTCAGGGCCAGCAGCAAGGCCAGATGCTGGGTCAGGTCCTTCAAGTGCCCTCTGGCTCCCATCAACAGCTTCAAGGTGTGACCACTGCACAGCTGATTCAGCCTGGGGAGCTCACAGAGGAGCAGCACCAACAGGTATATACATGAGCACACCATCATGGCACAATTCCAAATGTTGTCACCAGTCAGAGTCTGAATTTAGTTAACAGTTATCGTTTCTCTCTCCCATGTGCCATAGCTTCAAGCTCAGTTGGTGGCAGCTGTTGCAGGAGGTCAGCAGATACAAATCCAGACAGTGGGTGCCCTCTCTCCCACCCAGCAGCAGGACAACGCTGAGAGGAGGGTGCTAGGAACCACCGTCGCCACGTCACAGGGAGCAGGTGTCCTCCAGCCGGCAAAGAAGCGCAAGGTTGACATGCCCATCACTGTGTCATATGCCCTGCCTGGTCAGCAAGTAGCCACCGTCCTGGCTATCCCTCAGGGACAGGGCCAGCAACAGAGTTACGTGTCTCTGCGGCCAGACCTCCTCACTGTGGACAGCTCCCACCTTTACAGCGCTACAGGAACTATCACCAGTCCCACAGGGGAGACCTGGACAATCCCTGTCTACTCTGCTCCCGCTGGTTCCGGTGGTCGAGAGCAGGTCACGCACATCGCCATCCCCCAGGAGGCCTATGGAACAGTGCAGGTTGCTGGGACAAACACTACAACAATGACTACAATGCCAACACAAGTTACTGTTGAAAATGACAAGCTGAAAATCCCTGCCAGCCAGAGTCAGACAGCGCAGGCCGTTTCCAGCATTACGAGCTCTGGAGGAATGGGAGGCCAAGAGGAAGTGGTGCACACACTGGCTGCAAACACACTGTTCCCTGCCCAGCTGATGAATGGAAACATCCACATCCCAGTGGCAGTACAGGGCTACTCCAACGCTACACAGTCTCTTATCTGGGATCCACAGCAGCAGGTGCTACACACACAAGGGCTGTCGGGACAAGACGCACAGCAGCTACAGGTACTAACGCAGATGGTGAGCTATGCATGGCTTAATATACCTATAAACATTCAATTCAATTCAATATACTGTATTTGTCCCCGGGGGGGCAATTTGATAATATTTGTAATATGTGCATGATGTTAACGGTTTGGTGTGTTTGTGTCTGTGTAGGGTCAGACAGTTGTAGCAGAGGTAGATGGCCATGGTCAGCAGCAAGTGCAGGTTCAGGAGCTGCTGTTGCCCGCCACTCTGAAGCCAGAAGAGGGGCTGGACGTGTGGCGGCTCTGGGCTCAGAGGAAAAACACAGAGTTAGAAAAATCAGACAAAAATAAGCTGGCTCCGATTGGCCGTAAGTACAATAATGTTTATTATAATGTGAAAACAATATTTTGTTGTTGCAGCGCAGGTGTTTTGCCATCGTCTCATCTCTGTTTTCATCAACCCAAACCACTGCTTTGTGTGTGTTTTTAGGGCGCCAGGCACTGCGTTTCCAGGAGGACCTGGTGTCATGTGCAGTAGCGGAGCTCTGCATGGGTCTCTCTTTGATGACAACAGAGGCTCGGGGGCTTGAAGGGGAGTCTTATGAGGCGGATGTTCTCTATTATGTATTTCTGTGCTTACAAAAGGTATGTTCTGTTTGAAGGCAAAAACACACTCTGCCCAGCATCCATTTCATGTGGAAAGACTGGTTTGACCACCTCTTTCTTTGTCCACTTTTTCTTTGCAGTATCTGTTTGATAACGGTCGCGTGGATGACGTTTTCTCAGATCAGTACTACACTCGCTTCGCTCACAGTCTGCACCAGATCTTGGATCCGTGGAGAGCATCTATTCATCCGCTAGGTGTGTACAAAAAAACCTGCAATGCGTGTTCCTCTGTAACCAACGTCATGATTGTGTCAACTCTCAGATACAGTACACAGTAGTAAACACACAGGCCCACCACTACTCCGAAAATCCATCGTTTTTTGTTTTTTTTATTTAAAGGTTGTAATTCAATGCGATTTTCTAAAAGTGCTGACAGCTATGCTATTGCTGGAATAGTGCACATGAATATGATGATGATTTATGCTCTTGCAACTGCCATTTACATTTTTTAGAATTCTAACTGGGGAATTTTACAAAAACATCTTGACTTTGTCCTTGGGCTTTCAGAGTTGGACAAGTTCACCAAAAATAAGGATTGTAGAAATGGACAAAAATATTCTGTCCTTCAGGCGTTCAACACTAAACAACAAAAGACAGAAATTCAGTTTGTTACAAAGTTTGGTTTCTCAAATCTGCCCTGAGTAAACCGTCTCCCTAGACAAATCAATAAAGGATCAATGAAAAAAATTGACCCAGGATCTGTGACGTTGTTAAAGTTACCTTCTGTGCCAGATAGCTGAACTTCTTCCTGGACACAGGATACGTGTCTGGAAGCGCAGCTGCAGGCTACCTGTATGCTAGCTGTGTCGTCTTTGGAGTGTCTTTCTGTTTTTCTTTGGACACACGCATGTAGGCAGGGGTTGAGAGAAAAAAAACAAGGGAAGAATTGCAGATCCTGCTTCTGATTTTGACTGTCGAAAGTTCATTTTGATCAATTTTAGAATCGGAAAATTGTGGCACAAGCTAGTAGATAGTAATTAAAGCTAATGACTATTATTTAGTTGTTTGCATAACTGAAAAAAAAAAACATTTTGGGGATTTTCTGTTTTGTAGTGTATCACAATTGGAATTATAGACCTTTTATTAATCCTGTGTGTATAAACATTACAGTATTTAAAGTTGGGTTGATCAATTTAGGAGTGACAGAAGGTTCCAGTCTTTTGAGTTTGATGATGAGAGTAATGGTTGTTTAGATTTGGATTATGGGGATTATTCTGATTATTATGGAGACTTTTAAAAATGATATTCAACTAACCAGACAGCAGCTCTCCTACTTGAACTACAAAGATTTGTATGGTTTTAGCAGTCATTCATGATATTAAGTGATGATTTTATTAAATTGAATTATTAAATGTTTTCTTAATCTGCTCCTGCACTCCTACCAGGTTACGTTATCCCCAGCCATGTGACGGAGGAGATGCTGTGGGAATGTAAACAGCTGGGAGCTCATTCTCCCTCAACGCTGCTCACAACGCTAATGTTCTTCAACACCAAGTGAGTGACAGCGTTTTACCTCATACAGCATCCACTACAATCATAACACATGACTGATTTCTTTATTGACATGCCACGATAATGGTCTCTTGTCTACTTTCATCTAGAAAACGCATAATATCATTCCACATAAAAATCTATACTTATTCTGTGTTTCTCCTCTGTCCTCATGTGGTAGCCAGTCAACTCCAACTGGCCCAAATCAGTCAATACATGTACTGTATATTTTCTCAACAGGTATTTCCACCTGAAGACAGTGGACCAGCACCTAAAAGTGGCCTTTTCTAAGGTGCTGAGACACACCAGAAAGAGTCCCAACAACCCCAAAGACAAGAGCACCAGTATCCGATACCTAAAGTCAACGGAGAGGTTCATCGGACAGAAAGGTAAGAGTGCAGCTGAATTGTGATGTGGTGTCTGAGAGGAAGCCCTATTTCTTTAAGGTTAGTTAACTTTCTGTATATTTGTCTTTATTCAGTCACAGATGACATGTACTCAGAGCAGCTGGAGGATCCAGAGAACCCGCTGCGATGCCCCATCAAGCTCTATGATTTCTACCTCTTCAAATGGTGAGTATAAAACTGTTTTTTAAGGTGTGAAACACGAGATATATGAAATTTTAGCATTTGTCAGAAACAACTGGTAAAAAAAAAATTGGTAAAAAAGGTGCTGCAGCTATCTGTGAATACAACTCTTGTGTGTATGTTATTGACATGGGTTGTAGAGTACATGTTGAACTCAGTCTTCGAGTGGTTAAAACTTGCAAGAACAGCGTTGCCAGGCAACTGGCAAAAATATGGATGTCATAGAGGATAACTCTTGATTTTTATATTTTCACGTTTCTTTATATGTCAGAGAATGAAGGCAAATAACTTGTTTGGCCTTCGCTGCCTATAAAAGTGTCAGTGTCCTTCGCAACTTGTGAATAGTGACACAAAGGCTACAATAAAAAAACTATTTTTTATGCCCAAAGAGAAACTGGTCGGCAGTGTGAGCACTATTCAAGTCTGCATGTCAAAGTGTTGTATATAAAATGTTGCCAAGTACCATTTAAATGTTTATTGGACAATATTATGATCAGCAGTTAAATGAATAGTTAAAATAACAGTAAATTGCCGCTTTTGTGTCAAAATGACCAAGCGTTGGCCTACACTGAGAGAATAACAGCCAGATTGTAAAAACTGAATTTTCCTTCAAGGCAACTATGTTCATTCTGGCATTATATGACCTTGAATTTAATATGAAAACACTCTTTCTCATTATTCTTCTCCCTGGCAGAAAAAGTGTTTCAAGTACTACAGGTTTTTTTGTTTTTTTTTTAAATGGTAATGAAACTGTCACAATTTTATTCGGATCCTTCTATAAAAATGGAAAAAAGATTGGCTACTTCCTCAAAGTTATTATAGTTCTTTTTTTAACGCCTGGCAACGGGTCAGATTCACTCCTATCCGGATCGTAAGATGAAACTGTTTTTGATGGTTGCAGAGAAAAGCTGCAACCATGTGATCTGGCCTGTCTTTGCTTGACTGACACCAGCTGATGGTGTCGCTGTGACTCTGTCAAGTCACCAGTGGTGCCAGCCAATCGGTGCTTTGTAGCAAAGTTGGCTGATCAAGTTAGTCAGAAACAGTCCACAAGTCGAAAGTGCAGAATTTGGGACAGCGCCAAGAGAAAACCACCTCATCAGTTTGTTTAAGGAACAGTCATGATACAAGCCTTGAAATGTCAATTTACTGCTAAATTGATAATTTCACTGCCACTTTCTGCCACTCGCTCAACCACAAGCTACAGAAGCACCCGAAATAAAAAATGATCACTCCTTCGTTCAAAAGAGGGCAGATAGAGCAGAAGTACAGAGTCTTTGCAATAGAAATGATGCAGCATCTTGTCACAGTGGTGTAAACTGGCCGATTTTCAGAAAGTAGCAGCAAGTTTGAACTTATCTTAGTGTGAAGCTTTGATCTCAACTGCGCTTCACACCTGAGGAAAGAAACTGCTCTGTAGACTGTTTGTATTACACGGCAACTCTTTTTTGTGGTTTCCTCCAAGGCTCTTTGTAGCTGCTTTTGATAACATTACAATTCGCAGAGACAGGCTAAAACTGTTACGCTGATATCCTGCAAATGTGCTCACACTGTGTTCTGTTTCAGTCCGCAGAGCGCTAAAGGTCGCAATGACACCTTCTACCTGACTCCAGAGCCCGTGGTGGCTCCCAACAGCCCCATCTGGTATTCAACCCAACCAATCCCAAAAGAACAGCTGGAGCAGATGCTCGCCCGCATCCTCGTCGTCCGCGAAATACAGGAAGCCATTAACATGTCGGAGAGCGTGCACTAGTGGCACCGGAGGAGAACAATAAACGGACTAGACTCTTCCTCTTTCTCTTCACCCAGCCTTTTGATTGCTCATTATCAGTAGTTTTCTATTCTCTCACACCCTCTTGTGGTCTTTAAGGGGTGGCATGTATATGTTTATATTCATTATGTGTCAGCATATCTTACACACAAAGACTGTACATACACACACAGCCAGTACAGATGATAATTTGTCTTATTGAGGCAATCTGTCAACCTCACCACCTGTTTCTTTGTTTTGTTTGGCCAAAGGATGTCGTGTCTAATCATTTTTATCAGAGCTGAACTCTAATTTAAATGTTATTTTAACTGTTGGTCTTCCTCACCAATAGTCTGGAACAATTGTTAAATTTCTTTCCCCCTTTGGTTTTAATCTGTAATATATTTCATATATATTTTCACAGGGGGTTGGCCTGCGCTATGCTGCTTTTTACATAGACATCCCTCTTCGTCGCTCTACTTTACCCTCATCTGCCTTGTTCACGGTTACGTCTCACATAGAATATACCTCAGTGGTATTAAGACTGCATCGGTTAGCCAAACTTAGGCTACGAGCTCATTTCAACTTGTGTGAAATCCCCCCTCTTTCTTTGTGTTCCACTGTCATCTGTCTTGAGCCAAGTTCACATGCGAACTCACCGAACCTGCTCGTTAGTGAAAGCTGCCTGCGGACACGGACTTTATTGCAATACACTGTCGCCACTCAACCTGCAGCCACTAGCACTCGCAGAGGGGAGGGCAAAGGATGCTGACTTCTGCTGGACCCTCCTTTCTCTCTTCTGTCTGCCCCCAAATCTCACCCCGAAGAGGAATCTATTGTATAATACATGTTTATTACATGACAGATGAAAGACGCTAAAAAAAAAAAAAAAAAAAAGTAAAAAAAAGTGGGTTAGCCCTTAATGTTCTATAATGTATAATACTCATAGCTCCTTCATGTACTGTATTGGGTTTCAGTCATCTAAGGAGAATGGCAGTGCCTGTGTGTTTTTGAAACATGACCTTTTTTGTACAGCCACTATACCATGTGTCTGCCTTTCTGCACATGCATCCTTAAAGGATACGTTCACAGAAACAGGAGAATTTTGTCATTATGTACTCACTGTCGCGCCGGTGGAAAGTCAGGCGACGTTTTCGTAGTCCACAAAACATTTCTGCGGCACGTCTGAGGTAGATGGAGACTTAAAAAACTGAAAAAGAAAGAAACTTCACCTGACTCGCCATCCGCACAAGGTTGAGTAGATAAGACAGATTTTTTTTTTTTTCCATTTCTAGGTTGAACTTATCCTTTAAGTACTGATAGCCTGCATTGTGTGATATAAAATGATGCACAATGATTTTTCAAGGGAAAAGAAAACCTTAATAAAAGTCATCACTTCATCAGTAATGGAGGCAAAACAAACGTACAAAAACAGTGACTACATTTTTGGTAGCTTTACAAATAGACAGTTGGCGCTAACATGAGTGTTTTCTGTTTTATGTGACCGAACCCTCTGTATTCAATGGCATGCACAGGTGGAATTGTTCTCATGAATGTCACGCTCAGTAATCCACAGCAGAGGAACAGGTTTGACCTGAACGGCTGGTTCTCTCCTTAATTTCTCCCTTCTGGTTACAATACAATCTGCAGCGTCTGTGTTTCCTCCGCCAGCACTTATTTGCATGTTGTCAGGCCAGTTTTTCCTCCTGCGGGGCCTGGCTTCAGAAAGCAAGCGCCACATTATTTCTGCAGTCTTTCTTCCTCCTTCAAGGGCTTTTTTTATATTCCAGAAATGTCTTGCTTGTTTTTTTTTTTGTATTATCAGCTATACAGAATATGAGCTCAGGAAGCGTGTGAGCCTGACTTAAACAGCGAGGAGGAAGGCAATATCCTCCTCAGTATGTTCCCAGGGTGCAACATCTGCCGCACCGAGTTCTGCGGTTGCTCCGACGCTCTGCGCCGATGTTGCCGCCTTCTCCCTTCTCGGTGCTCCCGCGCCGAGGAGCTGTGGGGTTGACCCTGATTGCGTTGGTTGGCGTTTGAACTGGCTCCGTGAGTCTGTGGGCTGCCATGAAAGAGAAGACGCCTAATTAAAATGTCATCATACTCTACAATGAATAATAATACGCTGCCTGTGCAGAAATTGAACATGGTGCTCGTTGGGAGTTCATTTCTGTGTTCTCACCCTGCCGAGGTTCTTTCGCTGAGCCACTGCAGAAGACACTGATGAACAAATATGTACTGATCCTGAGTACACACAAAGGAATGAGCAGGTGATGAGGAAGCTTCTTCATACCAAACATTAGCAGCTTTATGAGAGTGGAGATGACAGATTTACGAGTGAGTGAACTACAGGTGTGCATTTAAATACACTCTAAATATGGTCCGTTTAGCTACATATGAATATTAAGTGCACATATGTTTTAAATTAGCAGGATTATGACACCAAGCAGTGGTGGCAGAGGTTTTGTCACTACAGTTAAATGACAGTTATTTGACATTTATAGGTCCCAAAACTGAGATTTTTTTTTTTTTACTTAAGGAGGTCAGTGAGCCACAAATAGTTGGGAATTAGTTGATTGCAGGTTGTGAGCAGTAGTTTCACAGGTAAACATGGCGACCTCTTCGGCTGTTGGATCTGCAGTGTGGCCACCCAGCCGGTTTTGTGGCAGCAAAGAGTGACCTGAAGAGGTCTGCGTGTTTACCGGGAAAACTATAAGCCACGTATCTGCAAAAGAAACGCAGGCACGCTACACTCTGAGTCAAACGTAGAGAATGCAACCAAGGGAAGGCAACTAATCAGAGGTGGAGCGGGGCGGGTGTTGCAACAAAACCAGTCGGATCAGTAATGACGCGTGGTAACTCTTCCTTCTTGTTTCCAGTGTTTATGCTAAGCTAAGCTAACCTCTTTTGGTCCTTAAAGTGCATTCTGCTGCTTTTACTCATAGAAGTTCTACTGGTGAAGGAGTGTTTTTGTTCTTGATACTTAATACAAAAGTGAAAAATCTCAGCAGTTCCTCCACCACTGCAGGCGAGCGTCAGTACTGCACTAACCAGATTCTGGACCATCCACATTCGATGTAGCCGTAGATCCTCCACAGCAGCCCGGACATCAGGCCGGATGCCCCTCGCACACAGCTGCATCAGCCACAACAATGTCACAAACGTCCCCGAGCGCCCGATACCTGCACTGAAACACACAAACAGAGGATTGACCATAAACCCTGTCTCCTGCTCCATCTGATCGAAGATTAGTACTGAAAGGGGACATTAAAGTGTTTCCTGAAGTAGAAGGTGATGGGCTGAAGGTCAGACCTGCAGTGCACCACAGCCGGCCCCAGGCGGGGGGTAGCTTCCAAATTCTGCCGCACACGCTCAGTGAAGGCACGGAGAGATGCGTCTTTAGGGATGCCCTGATCCGGCCAGGAAGGGTAGTGGTAGTGTGTTATTATCCTGTCTGTCGGACAATCTCTCTGAAACACAAACACTTTCCTTTAACCCAACAACAAAGACTTCTTCTTTGATTGATCACTGGTACGGTCAGTGCACACAGAGGCCAACAGCAGCAGTTTAAAGGGACCAGAGGGGATGATAAATGGATCTTTGTCTCACCTTTCTGAGGTTAATGGTGGAGACAAAATAATCTGGGCCTTGTTTACGGGTCACCGTTGTCACTTGGATCAGCCCATGATAAACTGATCCTGGATCCAGAGGCCAATACTTATCACACAGCACCTGCACACACAGAACAAAGGACGAGCTCAAGCTATGAAGGATTTGTGAGGCATTTCCTCACATCATGTTATTACTTTCTTGCTGAGAGTTAGATGAGAAGGTCATGTGTGTGTTTTAAACAAACGAGATGGAACCTGCTACTTATTAACTGTTGTTTGTAAGAGGTTTTTGTTACCTTCAGATGGAGCGAGGTAAATAAAAGCAAAGAACAATACAGGCTATAGTTTATTATTGGGTCTTTAGGCTATAGTTTATTTTGGGCAGCTACAGAGTCTTTTCATTTCTGTTGATTCTGGCATCCACCGTGGACAAAAGCGGTATGAGCACCGCCGCCTACTGTCATAAAGATTTTGATCTGGCTAGCACGGGCATTCGTTTTGGAACCGAGCGAAAGAAAGACGCGGCGTGGCGAAGAGGTAATGAATGTATTTGCGGCTACGTACGAATAATAACTGTAATATGACACTGGTTTAACAAATCGTGTGGACTACCTCATAAACGATTCAGTTGCTAGGTAGAAAGTGCCGGTTATTTACGTTCCTTAAACTTCGTTAAAGGATGAGTTCGCCCCAAAACGATAAATCTGTCAGTTTCGCAGTGTACAACACATTTCTGGACCTTAACGGCAAAACGTCGCTGCAAAAAATGAAAACAGGCCCCATACAGCTCGTCTGACGCGGAGTGCTGCAACACTGTTTTGCTGACTACGAAGCTTCACCCGACTTTACAATTGTTGCAGGGAATTAAACAGCAATCAATGGTGCTATCTGTAAGAAAAGTTGATATTTGAGTCTCCATCGCAACTCGTTGAATAGTGACTGGGTTTCCCAAATCGTCAAAAACTGATACTTTGGGATGTAGGACCACGATCCCAATTAGTTTGGGAACGAGACTCAAAAAACAACTTTAGCACCTTTAAGAGTAACTGTATAGAAATAGTCAGTCTTCCTGCTGATGGTCTCATTTGCTTATGTAGGTCATAAAGAAGGCATCAGTGTTAAATTGAGACTATTTCATAACCATTTAAGTTTTAGCTCTGGCAGGTTAGCTGTATTTCCAGTCTTCAGGCTGAACTACGCTTTATCAATCTTATCGAACTCTCGATAGGGAAGAAAATAAGCACATTTCCCCAAAAGTGAGCCGGTTCCTTCAAAATAAGGAGTCAGAGGTGTAACGCAACAGACGCACACACAGGCGCACACATACACACAAATCAAATGTGCCTCTCTCACTGTGTCCTTGTGTCTCAGCGCCGTCACCATGACGATTATCCTGATGTTCTGCTCCCACACCATCCTCCAGAAGTCAGCCGTGGTGTTGTGCATCGGGGCCTGGGTGCAGATGAAGTCCCTCTCCGATCCTCCGCCCTTGATCACAGACAGACACTCATTAACAGGCGCAGGCAGGCGGAGAGACGGACAGGTGGAGCAGCAGGAACAACATGACATTGAGCTCTTACGGGCACAAAATTTGCGTTGATGTAGTCGCTGTGCGGGTTGGAGTTTTGAACCGACAGCCTCACCCGACAGTGGTCATCTGCAGCCGGACGTGGTCAGAAAAAGGAAAGCAGGCACGTTAAAGTCTCACACGTTGCCGCACACACACACACACACACAGTTGCTGTATGATGGGCGGTGCACTCACAGGGCAGTATGTAGGGGTATCTGTTCTTCTCTCTGTTGGCCTCCGTGTCCCCCGCCCTGGTGGGGAGGTCTTTGCCAACTTCATTTAGCTCCTTTCGAGAGAGCGAAAGACACCAGCACACATGGCATGACATGACGAAACGCCTCTTTCTTCACAAATCAGTAAATCCAAGTAAAAAAACACAAACACACCTCAAACTCCTGTTTAAAGCCTCTGCAGTTGTCTGCTGCGAGCTGCTGGCAGCGGGAGCGAAACTCCTCGAGAAGTTGCGCTCTGGAGAAGGTTTGCATCCTGTGAGACATTGAAACATTTGAAGATCGCTAATGCACCGATAAGTCTTCTTGTTTCCTGCAAACTCTTTATGGATCCTAGTAAGTGACCCACAGCTGGATATAACTTATCAGGGAGCCGTTGTGTTGCACCGGCTGGAGTCTACCGGCATTTTCGGGTGACCAGGAGCGCTGTGGACGTCCTTCTAAGATGCCTTTAAACTTCAACTGAATTGAACCGTATTTTATCATGAGGACATTTGTGTAGCATGCAAACGTTTTACCCTCCACTAATATAAATGTTTTTTTTCTACGTCTTTCAAGCAGTTTGACATGAATCTTATGAGGGACCTGTAAGCTAGTCGTCAGTACGCCTCAGCTTTCATTGCTGTGTTTACACTTTTTGCTTTATACATTCTGGCGTTACATCGTCGTTATATGATGTTTACACTTTTCTGTTTTGGTCCACATATGTATGGCTAGATTATAAGACATTTATAAGCACTTCACAGTTTTTTTTCTAGTTTCTTACAAATGTTTATAATGGCATTACAAACACATTTATTGTGTTCACCAACTTCGTGCCATTGTTAAACCCTTTACTAAGCTTTTTGGTTGCTTTATTAATATACTTTATTATGCATTCATTAGCAGATCACCGTGCACTTTTGTACGTTTCGAGTGCCACAGACAGGGCGGGGAAGTTGGAAAATAGTGAGTGACAAACTAACACATTGTTGGTTTTGGACTCTTTGTGAGATTTGTTCACCTGAGCAGCAGAAACAAAGACCACGGTCGGCGTAATCCTTTAAGCATATCTTCAGGATGCTACAAGGAAGTGTGTCCTTACCTCATGGCTTTCCTTGCAGTCAGTCTCTTATTTAGAGTGTGACTGTAACGCAGCGTGTTGAATGATCCCAGAAAGACTTCAGTGCTGGTGCTGCGAAAAAGACACCAAATGCTGACTCGAACAGTGAACTGTCATCAGTTTAAAATCGACAAATCGACAAGTGGAGAGGTGAGGCGAGAACTGAGAAGTCTACCTCTCGCTACCTCTCTTTTCGTCCCCTCCCCCCAGTTGTTAAAAATGTTTTTCTTCTTCCTAAAAAGAGGTATGTGACACCAGGGAAAGAACCACACATGCAGGTGAGAGGAAAGTTATATTACCCATGTGATGTGTTTGTTCCACTCCAGAGGGTTTACTGAACCAAACCAAGGAGACTATAGGTTACATTCTCTTCCCGTGGCCTCATTATAGCAGAAGTCTGTACGTAGCAACAAAACACTTCACACAGGAAGATTAGTGACCAACCTGACCAGAAAGAAAACCTGTTCCAACAAGTTGTCAACCCCAAACACCAACAGCAGCAGCAGCAGCAGGACGCGACAGACAGTTTCAGGATTACCTTTCCAAACAGGCCTCAGCCGAATGGTTTCAGTGTGCCGCAGGCTGTAGACAGAGAGTACTGGACTGCACTGCTCCCAGTCATCTTGAAGTTGTCTGGTTTTGATAACTCTCCCTCCGAGTCTTTACGCTCTGCGAGGGAGGAGGTGTAATGGGTGGAGACAGTGGGTGGAGTGAAGGGGGAGGGATGTCAGTATCCGATGGCCTCACCTTTTCTATTCAGTTGTCTTCCCCAGAACAAAATGTCTCCAACAGCTTGACTACATTTCATTATGCTAACTTGCGTTGACGATGAAATAAATGAATTCAGAAACGTGCTACTCTGCCTCTGTTGCAGCGTGTAATCTGAAAGGTGACTAAAGTTATAAAACAAACGTAGTGGAGTAACTACAGTATTTGCCTCAAAAAGTGGAAGTGCAAAGTGACGAAAAATAGAAACACTCAAGTGAAGTACCTCAAATATTACTTAAGAACAGTTCTTGAGTAAATGTTCTGTTACATTCAATTAATGTTTGCTTGCTGATCAAGTAAATTCATTTAAAAATGTGCTACTCTGACTCCGAAGCAGCATGTCATCAGAAAAGTAACTAGTAACTAAAGTTAGAAAACAAATGTAATGGAGTAACTACAATGTTTGCCTCAAAAATGTAGCAAAGTGGAAGTGTAAAGTGAAAAGAATGGTACCAAAGCACAGCTCTTGAGTAAACGTACTCAGTTACATCGTATCTGTGATTCCCAGGTGTAACTCTACCTGCAGTCTGACTGCGACACAAAGGTGGTAGCAGGTGACAGTACAAGTGTCGCACTGCGCCTGCGCGTCCTTCAGTTAAAAAAAAAAAAAAAAAAAAAAAAGCTCTGTTTCGTTTTGATAAGCCTCGATGACCGAGCCCTCCTCTGATTGGACGGCCGAAGAAAAGGGAAGTAAAACTTTGGTTGTTTTCCTGCGGACACTGGAGAAAAGCACGCAGGTTGTCCGTCGACAGCGAGACTTATCACGGCTTTTTTTTTAAAAGTCTCCAGCTCGGCGAGGACTGAGAGAGGAGACCGAAATGTGAAGCTTTCTCTCTCTCCAGATGTACCGAGGACGCTAGTTTAATAGGTCAGAGGCACGCGCTTCCTGGACTGTTGGACTCGAGACATAAAGTCCGCGTGTCATTGACAGAGTTCAGACAGACAAGACAAGACAAGACAAGAGAGACAGACATGGACCATGCAGCGCCGCAGGACGCACACCAGAGCAAGGTAAGACACTTTGTGGCGGCGAGGAGCTGCAGTGCTGACAGGAGCGGAGCTTCACGGAGGTGCCAGACTGACAGTCACGTGACCTCCCTGCCTGCTTCATCACAGCAGATGATTCCGGTTTATAAATATCTGTTGATCCGATCCACCTCCATCACTACAGTCATGAACACGGAGGCAACTCATAAGTATGTAAGGGCGGGATGTAAACCAAGTGCTTTGGACTTGCTCGAGAATAACACTCGAGTAAACACCTCTGGGGCACTTTCACTTTCGTGCCTCTGTGGTACACATACTGCAGGTACTGCACTCAAGTACAATTTTGAAGTACAATTTCAATTTCCTGCTACTTTTTTTTTTTTTTAGGATAACACTGTACTTACTCCATTACATTTATTTTATAACTTTAGTAATAAGTAATTTTTTCAGATTACATGTTGCATCAGAGCAAAAACAGTGCAGCGTTGATTTAGTTATCGGCAATCATATAGAAAATAGTGACAGACTGTAACGAAGAACATTTATTCTAGTACTGTACTTTTGTACTATTATGAGCTGTAATTTACTTTTTGTATTTTTTGCCTCTACACTTCCACTCCCCTACATTTGTGAGCCAAATACCGTACTTACTCCATTACATTCACCTTATAACTTCAGTCACTCTTTCAGATGCACATTTTGAAATTGACTTGTTTTATTGGCAGTCATATAAAACCTTAGCAGTGATTGAATCCACACCTGGACGCCGGCCAACCCAAAGCATCACCACCACCACCACCACAGGAAATGAAAAAGGGTTTCCCCTGATATGTCGAACACCTGAGCGCCGACAGGTGTTCACCGAGTCGTAATCATACACTTTGTTTTACTGCGCCTTCACTCGCGAGACGCCGCGTATTGAGAAGTGTGAGCGAGCGTGAGGCTATTTTTGGAAACGCATATGACTCTCCCCTCTGTTGTTATCTTGCAGGTGTTTGTTTTTTACTCTCCTGATACTCAGAGTCTACAACGAGCACATGTAAATTAGATTTCCTTGGTTTATGACTCTGTTTGAGGCTCCAACGTATAAAACGTTTCAGTCTTATTTGTATTATATCTGATATATCCGCAATCTTTTCATTATCGATCAATCTCGCAACTTTTTTGATGAATTTATTAATCATTCAGTCTATAAAATGTCAGATAATAACGAGTAGCGAGGATTAATGTGCGACACAGTGCTCCAGAGTCCAAAGTGTCATATTAATAGAGCTTGTTTTGTCTTACTAACGTCCAAAACCAGAAGACATTCAGTTTATCATCACACAAGACAAAGAAAAGTAGCAAATCCTCACATTTGAGATGTTGCAAAATAACTAAAATGATTAACTGATCATCAGGATTTATCTCAGCTCTATATCACATACTTCCTGCACCGTCACACCTCAATAACTGATTAACATGCTATTTCTTCTCTTCAGGGTGTCATGTTGCGGCACAAGGAACACGGCGATGAGTCACTCGACAAGAGGCCCGCTGACAAATCTGCGTCTCCCGCTCAGGTACACCCTTTTTAAAAGGCTGTTCTGCCGTCTGTGAAGTGCCAGAATATCATAATGTGATAAACTGGAACATTCGTGTCGATTCAGGATGAGAAGAGGCCGATCAGAAGAGTGCGAAGTCCGTCCAGACCGAGGGCCTGGATGTCCGGCTCTTACAAACCGAAGTTAGGAGGCCGTTTCCACAAACCTCGGTAAGAGAGCTACAATTTTTTTTTTTCCGCTGAGTTACCTGCAAAATATCGATGACCAGGTGGAATGTGATGATTTTTTTTCCCCCCCCTCTTCTCGCGTGATGTAATTTCCCAAGGGATGACCACCACCCATTCTACAAGCCGAGCTTCAGCTACCAGAGGTACCACCACTTCCACCCGCGGGGTAACTTCCACCGTAGGGAACACTTTCACCCAAAACCTCACCACGTGGCGCTGAAGGAGAGGGCGCGAGAGAAGGAGAAGGAGCGCTACGAGCAGAGCAAGAGCACTGATGGGAGTTCACCTCCGAAACAAAGCAGCAGTAAGTCCAAACCAAAGTTTCTATTAATTTGATTGAAAGATATTTGCTCCCCTTCCTCTTGTTTTTCGCCATCGTCCTCCTCCTCCTCTTCTTGCTCACACCTTTCCTCTTTGTCTCTCCAATCACAGTAGAGTTCATCTTTTGATTGCAGTGTTTTTGCTAATTGAGTTTGAACAGGTGAGAAGTGAGGGAGAGGGAGTTTTGTTTTTGACACGTGAGCTCTTAAGTTTTCAGAATTGTGAGCATACTTCCTGTTTTTAATGCGTATTCAGTGCAGCAAAACTGCAACACAATACCACTAACCAGAAAAAAAAATCTAACATTATAAACTGTCCGCGTATTGTTGAGCACATTTACAAACTGTGTTTTTAAATGTTGCACTTTAGGAGCTTCACTGTGTCTTAGTGCACTTTATCAAACGGCCATTGGGTGGCAGTATCAGCAAGCAGAGGCACAAACACACACACTCACTCACTCACACATGCACATTTTCCTGAGCAATTTGAATTACAAATATTTGGAGGGCATTTGCTCATCGTGGTATCTGGTGGTTGATAGGTAGTCACACTCCGGTAGCAACAAAAAGCAGCGTTACATAACGCCGGGCCACCGAGAGGCTCTTCTTGTCAGTGCTCTTATCAAGGAACAACATGATATGTCTCGTGTAAACTGTATAGTTCAGTCACAGGTAGATTTATTTTTAACACTCGAGAATTACGTCACCATTAGTCGGTGGGAAGTGAAATTCGTTACGATTGCGTTCTCCTTGTTTCCAACACTAACCGAAATCTGTGTTTTTGTTGATCTTCTCCCGGTGTAAAGTGGTATGCTGTGTTGTGTTGTGTTTTTTTTTTAACGACTGATCTGCCGGCACTGTATGTTTTTTTTCTTTTTTTTTTTATCTTCTCTCGCACTCGGGCACTGTATGTGTGCGCACACTGCAGCACTGTGGAGGTGTGTGTTTGTGTATGTGTGAGTGTGGAACAGGTTTTTTGTGTGCCTGAGTGATGGTGCGATGATGGTGACTCATCGCTGATTTGTGTGTGTATATGAGCGTGCGGGAGATAGAAAGAGAGAGAGAGAGAGAGAGAGAGAGAGAGGGGGGAGAAAGAGAGAGAAAGAGAGAGACTATCCAGCAGTACATAATGAG
>OMLP01021487.1:3239-18917 GCA_900302685.1 Spondyliosoma cantharus | reverse complement strand
TGTGTGTGTGTGTGTGTGTGTGTGTGTGTACAGAGTGTGTGATTGTGAATGTGTGTGAGTGTGAATAAACAGATAGAGAGAGTTAAGTATTCAAAAACCCTTAAGAACAGGATCACGTCAGAGAAAGCAAAGAAATGAAAGAACTGGAAACAGATGTAATCAGTTCAACTGCTGTTTATTGGTATTTTAATTATGTTATTATTATTGCATATTATATATATATTTGTATATGGGATGGAATGGATGAGGGGTAGAGGGTTTGAATTAGGGAGTGGGTAAGGTGGGGTTCGGGGGTTTGGTTTGGAGGGTTGAGGATACAGGGTAAGTAAGGGGAAGACAGGAGTGGGTGAGGTAGGTATGGGGTAGGAGGCAGGTTGGGGTTTCAGGAGGAAGGACGCTGATGTATCACACCTGCTCCTCCACTGCTCGGATGTCCAGGGTCTCCACACGGGCGGCCTTTTTGGCCCTTTGGAGAACTCCCTATTTTTCTTTCAGCTCCTCCAGGAGCTGGCTCGCCTCCACCTGGCGTTTTTTCAGCTGGCCAATCTGCATTTTCAGCACTTCATTTTCATCTTTGAGTGACTTTATCTCATTGATGGCAGAGCAGAGGGCATCTCTGGGTCCTTGCACAACTGAGGGAGGAAACTGGTCGGAGTTCTGCAGCCGTGGAAGCCAGTCTGTTTGGGCCGTAAAAAGGCAGCAATGAAAGAGAAAAGTCAAGGGATCGCCAAATTCTGGAAGATTTATCTACTGAGGAAAATTGATATATTTCCAAAATGTCATGGCAATCTATCCAGCATTTGTGGCGATAGATTGTTGAGGGCCTTATTTTCCTCTGAGAACAGTTTGATGGTCTTATTTGCCTTTGTAGGTCATTACAGGCATCATTAAACACTGAGACATTCAAAAAAAAGTTTTAACCAAATTACAGTCCTTTACATAAAGCTCTAAGAATTAAATCACTTATCAGTCACTTTTTGGAAATTCTAGGAAATTCTAGGACCCTTATAAAAAGCATTACCCCTGATTATCCCTGACGTAGCCTGTCATTCACTTTCCAGATGAGGCAGAATACGTTCAGCTTTATTTTTTTAACAGTCAAAATGGGATTTTTCTAAATTTAAAGCACATGCTCCGAAATGATTTGCTACTACTTTTTATGTAGGAGCAGTCTATGGATACACTGTCTATGCTAGAGACTTCAGTAAACACACACCAGGGGGATCCATGTAATAATTTATTTTCAGGCATTTTATTGCAATGTACAGAGCTTCATTTATCCTCGCTCAACCAACCAACATCATGATCAAGTATTAATTTAATCCAATAAGCATTTACCATACGGAATTGAAGCAGGGTGAAACCTACCTGGAATAAACACTGCACACATCTTTTTCACAATGAGAGTACAGCAGTTTCTTACAACAGTTGCATTTGTATATTCAATATATACACATAGATTTAATTTAACTTAAAACAATTTCACACTGCAAGACAAGCACTACTTCACACAGAAACCAGACAAATCTCATTCTTTCATAACATTACAATAGTTTTCTTTACAAATAAAAAATACAATTGCAATCACCAGGGAAACAAATGAAACAGTTAGTGGGGAGTTAAAGTAAGGAATGATGTGAGGTTGAAGGGAGGAAGTCTGAATTTGTTCAGTGTATACAAGCGGTGATGATATTAAACGGCTTCATGTAGGCAGGAACCTTTAAGTAGCACTACTTTAATGTTGACATTGTTTTTCCGTTATCGTGCCAGTGTTGTAAACAAGAGGTGATTCTATATTTTACTTCCTCACATCAAGCTCTCACAGTTTTGTCACAAGACTTCACACACGCACACACGCACACACACACACACACACACATCTAAGAGGACAGCAGGAGTGCTGATGGTCAGGACTTAGTCCATCCTGATCTTCTGATTGGTCATCCTGTAGATAATGCTGTCATATCCTGGGTCCATGTTCCACAGGTTGTAAGAGATGGCGATGACAGCGAGGGCCAGAGTGATCATCAGCCACAGCACAATGTTGAAGACCACAGCATAGTGGAAGTTGTACTTGTAGGCCAGGTTGTAAGGGCTGCCAGGGTTACTCTGCAAAAAAGAAAAGAAATGTTAAACAGTGCCAGCAGAATAATTCCCAATGCCGGACATCTTCACCTCTTCACCTCCTTGTGCATGCATTGAGTGTCAAATGAGGAGGGCAACATCTGATAAGATCCATTAACAGGACTGTTAGGACAGTCTGTAAATGGCACCCAAACCTTATTCTCCTTACCCATTTTATTGATTGGATGATCAGTGCATTCTTTGCTTCCAGACCATAAAAGTCATTTTTAAAAAGTCATAAAAACCAAGAACCATGGACAGGAGCTGGGCTTATACTTCACACAAGGGCTCACTGTAAATACTAACATGGAAGTTTGTTTAGATTTTTAGCATGGAGTCAGTTTTTGACTGATTGCTTGTGATTATCACCATCACAATATTACACTTATATTATTCATGATCAGGCCATATTGTACTTTTTGACATTAATTGTGTTTATACCATCCACTTGTGCATGTCAGAAGAAACACAACAGGTGTTGGTTTTGCAGGTGAGGAAACAAGTTGTTTTTGTTTTTCTGCATCTATTGACTCTTAGCTGTTGTGTTTCACAGTTTGTTCCCAAATGAATGGTGAAGTATTGTTACTACATTTTAAATAAATTATTTAAAAACACTTTCACATATGGTCTTAGTGTGGTACACTGCAAACAAAAGAGGTGGTTATATAAGAATTAATACAATGTAGCCAATCTTATTAAAGAATGTGAAAATGTAATGTTTTACAGCACATGAAAACAATAATCTGTTTAGTTAACTATGAAAGGTGTCAGTGCTGAAAAAATGTTTGAATCGCAAATTTTAATGAACTGTGTCCTTAAAATCAAAAGGGAAATGGATATGGGGAATCAGGACACCCCTACTGCTGTGCAATAGATGTTTTTTTTAAATAACTTTTTGACTCATCTCAGCAGAAAGATACCAGTGTAATAAATTTCATTAATGACGGCTCCATTAGTTTCCAGGCGAGCCGTGACAGTGAGCCAGCATGTACAATAATAAAAGTTACTGAATATAGTTCACCCAAATGGAATGCAGCCATTCTTACACCTGTGACTTCCTGTTTCGACATGCCAAAAAACCTGCTGTGAAACAAGTCTATAGCCATTTATTTACGTTCTTTCACTGTGATAGAGAGCAACGATTAGGTGAGCAGAAGATTTGAAACAGAGGAGTCTTTGCTAGATGTGTGGTACTGAAAAAGTAAGATAATGTTTTCTCTGACAATTTCTATCAGTATAGAAACTGCCTGAAAACACAAGTAGGTCAAGCTGACCAATCACAGTTCCTCTGCTCTCTCTCTGGTCTGTTTCTATATTCACAGCCCTAGGAGGCTATGCTGTAGATGCTGCGTCTACGTGTAGCAGTGACAGAGTGATTCCTGCCTTCAGCTCACACCTCCACATGTTGCCATTACTCTATAAACACACCTAAACAATCAGCGCTGTCTGACAGCGGAAGGATTGAAGACCATGTGAACTTCAGGCTGTGTGGCTCGTCCTTTACTAATAATAAGAGCTGCATCTAAATTATTTCATCAATGCTGCCTACAGATGACACAACCATCCTGCCGTCACATTTCCCTGTAGCCAGAGGTCCAGTCCATGTGTCACATTAGGCTAATATGGCATACTAAGAGGTGCTTTTAATATTTCTATAACTTACTTATAATAAAAATTATGGTAACGTCAGATAAGCATTATTTTTCTGTCTGCACACTTGATTCACCATTAAACTGATTGGTGCTGCAAAAAGTTCACAAAAGATTCTGCTTCAGACTTACAATCTGTTTGGATTCCAGGATCGAACGGGACTTCCTGGTCAACGGAGCCTCAAAGCTCTTAACGGTAACGACCTCCACCACAGCATTGTTGCCATAAAGAGCATACACATCCTCTCCAAACTATAAAGAAAAAGACACAAGTATTATTGAATATAGAAGTTACATTAAAAACTGAGGAGATTCTGTTAATAAGGCTTATTAAGATCCCTTCCTTACTTTCTGCAGAACAGAAGCAAGAATGGCGGTGGCATCGCGGTACTGAGGAGAGTCTTGGCCATAGAGCCTGCTGAGCTCCTCCAGGCCAGACAACTCCAAGGAGTAGAGGTCAGGAGAGTGGTCCTTCGCCAAATGTCTGTGTCTCTGCAGCTACAAGAGGGGCACAAGACAAAGACATCTGAGCCACAATGCAAGGGTTGCGTTCATTGTCAGGAGAGTTTCACCACACCTGAATTACTTACCAGAGCTGTGATGTCATGCAGCACTTGGACCTCAGACAGAAAGAGCACATCAGCCTAGAAATGGAAAAACAGGAAAGAGGTAAGAAATTAAAAAAACTTCTTCCTGCAGGCCATTGATACATTTCAAGGACTGAAGTTGACCTCACTTCATTTGCAGAACTCCCAGGGATCCTGGTAATATTTTGTTTAAGTATACATAACAATACTGTACTGTACTATAGAAACTGTGAACACCTTTAACACCCTAGTTTGGAAATATAGTAACAGTGATCAGGCAAAGTCTGATGTTCCAGCTAAAATAAACCATCATGTCATGTTGACTGGCAGTTTGCTGGGAGTGAGGCCATGCCATCATTTCATTCTCCAAAAAGCCGGTACGGCCTTGTGAGGCTGGGTACGTGTTTGAAACTGACCTCTGCATTTCTGCTGAGGGAGTTGAGCGGCAGCAATGCCAGCACAGAGCCATCCTGAGACAGACGGGCACGGATCTGCTGTAAGGTGACTGGTAGGTCCTCGAACACAGCATTGGCCTTGCCCAGCATGTACAACCTCTGAGAGAGACAGCAAATAGAATAATGACAGATGAGCTCTTTAAGAGTGAAGTCACAAATTGTTGGTATGCACTCTTCAGTCGCAGTGTAATGTCATTACCTCCTCACTGGGGGCCAGCTGCAGCACAACAGGGGTGTCCTCGGCAAACAGAGAGTGGACTGTCTCCGCAACACTATCCATGGTGAAAGGCACCGGCTGCAAGGAAGAAGATGACCCACTGAGTAACGCAGTCAAAGTACAATGTAGACTTCTGTAATTTTTACACCAAGGTGTCAGTTTTGATGTACAAAACATCACCATAATGCAACAGTCCAGTCTGACTCACATTCTCCAGGGGATAGGAGGCCACACTCTGAGGCAGGGCCAGGCTATCGACCCCTCTCACCACCACCAGTACGTTAGCTCGGGGACGCTGGAACAGCGGACCAGCCTTAAGGCCTGGCCAGGACAGATCCTGTACAAATGAACACAGGTTTTAAAAGGCTAGGCTTGCATAATCATAAGCTTAAACTTCCAATTACCTATTTATTGTGTTTTGTCTGCCTGGGAAAGCAGAAACAACTTGTGGACACAACATTGAAATCACCTTTTAAGCGGATATGGCAAGCAAAAAGGTTGACTATTGAGACATCAAAGCAGTGACAGTCTGACCATCTGGTTAATGCAAGTCCACTATTCACTCGCTTTTGGCTTTGTTTTTCGGTATACCAACACCTGAGGGAAATATCTGGCTCTTGGCTGCTAAATGCTGCACTGTGTTTGCCAGCTAGGCTCTAACAGTGTCTGCCGTCTTTTGGTGCTGAGCAGGTAACGCACAGTGTTTTTCAGAGCTTTTTGACTAAACATAAATCATCTGCCTGCTGCACCTGAAAACAATATTATGAGAGCAGTAAGATTGAACCAAAACCAGAAAGGGCCAGAAGTCTACACAACAATTTGAATATAAAGCTCTGTAAAACTGAGCAAGGTGCTCTTTCTGGTGAAAATTGTAAGTTGGCAATACATTAATACATTGTTAGTATAAAAATATTTACTAAGGCCACTTTACGCTACTTCTACAAATAAAAATCACAGTTAAAATCATGGAGCATTGTGTACCTCTTTAACAGAGAAGCCCATGGTCAAAGCCACTAGGTCAGGGATCGTCTCTCCAGAAACAGGCCAGTCTCCTTTCTGGAAGGAAACAAACTCTGGAGCCTGCAGCACTGTTAAGCGGTCTCCATGTACACCTGTGAGAACAAGAAGAGGACTGTCAATAGCAGTAAAAGGTCACAGTAGAGATACTTCCAAGGAGAAAGCAAGCATGAGTCAACCTAAGACACAAAACTTAACAACCATTTTAGTGTTCATAATGTTGGTGTAGCAAAATGTGTATGTTCACAACGTAAACATTGAGTGAACATATGTTTACCATGTATCTTTTTCTAGTTTAGGTTCTATTTACGCCAAGTTTCAAATCACTCCTTATTTGCTGACAGGTGGATAATATCTACTTGTCAAGTTTCTTTTTGCTATATATTTTTCTTTTTTGACTTTTTACCATTGTAGCATATGACAGGAGAGAGTCTAACAGGAAATGTGGGAGAGACCAGGCAAACATGTCAGCAAAACATTACAGGTTGGATTGAAGCTGCTAAGGACTCGGCCTCGGCCTCCATATGGGACATACGCTCTGCCGGCTGAGCAACCAGTCTCACAGCACGTCATCCTGTCACTGATGGCACAATACAACAACGACCCATAAGTTGGGCTGCACGATAGTGCTGTGCGATATGGACACAATTGTATATCTTGATATAGCTAATTTTATATCCCGATAACGATATATTCTGATTCTGTATCCGCGTCTGATGTAACGTTACTAGTAACGTTATTTTTGTCTTCCATTGTGCTCTCCTCCTTCTCCACCATGCTGCTTTAACTCTGTTTACTCCCAAAAGACCAGCGCCATAAACGAGTCCTTGCGGGTGACGTAAAAATGCTACCACAAAGCAGTAGCGTTGCTGCAGTTACATTCGCCTTCATGCAATGAAATTGTTTTGAGCTAAAAATTTGGATATCCAACGGTCATTCTGACGTTGAGTTGTGCTTTACACGGCGCATTAGATCACAACCGTAGTGTACGCTAACGTTAGTGTAGCAACAGTGCTAAAGAGTAGCCTACATGTTAAAATTACGATATAAACAACAGAGGGTTATATCCTACGGTAGACATTTTTATATCGCACTACGATATGTATCGTAATATTGCACAGCTCTAGGGGCTAGTGCTACTTATTGTGATGCAGGGCAGGGATATGTTTTTGTGTGTAAAGCGGCTTTACTCTGATCGACTGACAAAAAGCGCAAGAGCATGTCTTTGAAACGGACGGGAGACGGCACCGCAGGAACAGACCTGCAAAACGCAGTGCCTGAAAGAGTGAATAGTGGTCGTACGTTACAGGTCGATGTTGAGAACCAGAGACTCAACTGCAACATTTAGCCCCTTTTGTTGTATACAGGATGAGGTTATGCCAATTTCACAAAACCATTTGGAGAGGTAACCACAGCTCCTTCTCTACACTGATCTAATCTAATTGGCTATGTGATCATGGCTAAATGATACAGGTTGAGGACGTGAGGAAGCACTGTGAATATGAAACAGGGTGTTGCTAAAAAAAGAGCATGCATGCTGTTTCCCTGGGTAAATAGAGGGGGAGATGTGCTGGGTATGACATATCTAAAATGTTTTGCATACCCTGTTTACCCAACCAGCTACTGATTTATGTTACTCTGCTCTACAGTATGACCACCAGCAGAGGGTTGACAGAAAGATATGACAGAAAGATATTAAAGTAAAGGAGATGAAATGCTCTAGCAAATGTTTACATCAGCATTGAAAAGTATCACTGAAATGAAGCAGTTCCAGACTTACAGCCTGAAATGACCAATTAAAAAAAAACGTAGTAAAGTTTGAAGTTAAAGTAACTTCAAGTATAAAACGGCAAAACATACATGCTATGCATGTAATGCATGTTAATGTATGGCGAGACAGGATATTTCCCCCAAAAAAACAGCAAAAGTATTGAACAGTATTTTGGAAAATGCTCTTTCTTGCCAAGATGTCTGAATGTTAAATATGAAGTTGATGGTTAGCTGAGAGTAAGATAAAGACATAAAGAGGATAACACTTCCAGCATTCAAATGTATATAAACATAGGCCTAAGTAATCTGAAGCAAACAAATACATTGTATCTTGCTAATTGTATTTGTGTGATTCATTCCTGTAATTTTTAGATGACAAGAGAGCTGGGCAATGATTACCTATGCCTAGCATTAAGACTGGTAACCCTGGGAAACACCTCCGACATTCTAACGTTGGCTAAATACACATCCTGGCACTCTAAAGCGTACTAATACATTGCATCTTGTGACATTTTTTTATTTTTATATATATTGCATTTGTTAAAAAAGCTTTTGTGTTGTTTATTCACGATGTCCTAAAGACTAGAAGCATGGGGTAAAAACATTTAAATGTCAATAAACAAACTAGCACTCCGAAACACACTATTACTTTTTAGTAAAAAGTTTTGTGTTGTTTATTTGTGTCTTTCTTGATATGAATTTTTAGATGTTAAGATGGACGGCAATCTTATTTGTACGCTGAGTATTCAGCTAGAGGCAGGAGATTAGCTTAGATGTAAATGCATAAAGACTAGAAGCATGGGGAAACAACAACCTTGTCACCAGGGTTCAAGTTATGTGTTAGCCAATGGGAGCTTAGCTCCCATAAGGTAGGGTCTGATCTCCCATGAAAGCAGATAAATCATACATCCATGGGGGTTCACTAATACATAACCAACAACAATTGTTTTAATCACAAATAATACATTTTTCATTGTAACTGAGTGTTCTTTACATTAATGATATAAATAGGTTAAAATAAACATGTTTTCCAGGGAACCTATGCACTATATCCTCTCTGACTGACAGTGAAAATGACCATGCAAGTCTCTCTCTCTTGGGTATGCGCTGTCATACTTTTTCATATTCAATTAAATAACTGTTGTTGTGATCTAATTTGGCAAATATTACTCATGATGATAATTCTTTTTTTTATGTAAAAATATTTGCATGAACAGCCAGAAATGATACTGATTTACTCTGGACGCATTTAATGGCAGGTGTAAACTGCTGGGTCGTAACTCAAACCCTGCTTGTCTCACTCCCACATTCAAAAATACATCCAACACTGTGAAATAAAATGAGGAGTAAGATAGTTAACGTTATAGGTGCTGGTAGGCATACTTTAATGTTAAACAACTGTGGCCTGATGAAATAGATTACAGCAGAGATGAAAACAGGACGAAGCAGACAGACAAATTACATTAAGATAACAGGGCAGATAGAGGGTAGATGATGTTTGTGATTCAAAGTGACAGCACCAACCCTTCCCCAAGACACACTGTCACACACACAGAAGGGACACGAACACATCAGGTGTCTGAGCCATGTCAGTCATGTCTTGACATGCACCTTTATCAAAGTGGGATAACGATGGAAAGATCATTTTCAGTGTTCTGTTTCACTGTGTGTGTGTTACTGCAGGTGTCGGGGGACTAAGATACCATGATCCAGTTGTACCTGGGAGTTTGAGCAGTATTAGGCAATGGTAAACAACGACAATGCTGCATGTTGAACTGAACTGGCAGACATGGGGAGATGGAAGCACAGAAGTAAGTATAAGAGAGCCCCAAATATAACAGAATCTAGTGCATTCAGTACAAACTACATCCACAATGCTTCATGAGATCTACTTTTACATCAGTCAGCACTGCATCGAGACAATAATCTCCTTTGAAATAAAAATAGTTTTAGAGGCTCTACCAGGACATAATATATTGTTAAATTTCAAGGTAACACGGTGAAATTACATAATTTAAATAATTTAATTGATTTAGCATTTTTATTTGATTAATTTGGCTTTAAACTTTGCAGGGATGCCATCAACCTATTTTGTCAACCAAGTGAGACAGCATTTTATACCTTTGTCATAAATACAGAGTGTATCATAGATTTTGAGAAAGCATCTTGTTTGTTCGGATCCTGGCAAAATGAACACAAAGTCACAAGACTGGCAGAATTATCTGTTGTGGGATCAAGACCACATTCACATATAACAAATCTGAAAATGCACCTTTTTCTCCTCTTTTTGGTTTCCTGTCTACTCTATGATGATGCTGTTGTTTTTCACAACTAAACAATGAGCTTTTTTAAAACTCTGGATAAATCTGGAAAGCTGGCCTCAAATTGTTGTGTAAGTAGTGAAAACACATGTTTTGGAAAGCGTTGGAGCATTAAATTCATAAGAGCATGACATACAAAATAAAATGAAATGCATTGCGCATTCTTTTTTATTTCCTCGTCATGTTCGTCTTCAAAGTTATAATAAAGTGAAAAACTTACTTAAAAGGACATTAGTAAACAATTGTCCTTTTAACATGTGTTTGTCATACATAGTGAGGAAATACACATGTCTTTCATTATTTTCCTCTGACTTCATAGAAAGACTGGGGCAAGTGTGGCAGTTGAGACATCTTTCTGACAGCTGTCATTATTAGTAATCATTACTTTATATGTCACTTTAGCCAACCTCACAGTAGAGCTGGGGTCATAAACCTGTATTTATAATTATTCTGTTAAATAAACAAATATAATAATTGTATTATTATATTAATTTTATTAATAACTTAACTTTACAGTGCAGTGGCACAAAAAATAAAACTAGCAGGCTAAGCTCAGGTTAACGCTCAAAGACAGATTGATTTATTCTGACAGGAGTACCCGTTAAAGCAAAACATGCTATTATGTACAGCAGGACAGGATTATAAACCAACCAGTGCCAATTCAGGAAATGCTACAGAATAATTTTCTTCTATCAGCAAATGAAGAAAAAAAAGAAAATCCTTCTGTAGCATCACCTGAATCTTGACATCACTGTTCTGCATTTTTCATAGGCCTTTCTTTTGTTCTTATAATTTTTTTGGAATCTATATTGCTTTATTGACAGGACAGATTGAGATATGCCAGTAAACAGGATGAGAGAGAGGGGGAGTGACATGCAGCAAAGGGCCCCAGGCCGGGATTTGAACCCAGGGCTGCTGCAGCGAGGACAAAGCCTCTGTACATGGGACGGCTGCTCTACCAACTGAGCTAAACGGCGCCCCTCATAGGCCATTCTTGTACTGTCTGGTATTTCCTACCTTTCCTCCACCAGGCTGGTACTTGATGTTGTCAATGGATCCAATCTTGGAGCGGACGTTCTTGAGGTCAGGTGTTGGAGCATTGATGGGCCGGGGGGTTCGAGGAGCACGGGGCACCGGCGGCTTCTTCTCCATTGGGGTTTGCTTGGGCACTGGGGGTTTGGTGATGACCCGGCGGCGGTGACTGGAGGTGGCTTCGCCATTGGTGGATGCAGTCGGAGTAGCAGGAATGATCGTAGAGGCCGGGCGAGGGCGGGCTGCAGAAAAAGAAACATTTATTAATTCATCATTTGTGTGACATCTGAAAGTTGAAATTATAACAGCTTATGGATAGCTTGTAAAGTGAGTATTGAGAGGGGGGAGTGATGAGTTCATGACCTAAGGTAGACTCCTCCTTTAGACTCCTTTAGACTCCACCTTAGGTTCAGAACACCTGGCAGATTTATTTTTCAACATAGTCCCTTCCTACATTCACTCATTTAGTCCTGTGGTCATGAAGCATACGCTTCCTGAAGTCAGTGTGTTGGACACGGTCATATGAGAATTTGGCTTCCTTGGGAGCCAGACGGTCCGGTGTTTCCACTGTTTCGCTTGGTTGTATTTCGTCTTTAGTTGGAAGTGGTGTCTCAACCATGGTTAAGAATTACTGGGGAAATCTCTCAGCCTCAATGCCAAGATGTGCTGAATTTGCTTCTTATCAGGCCCATGGAGATTCAGTGCAGGTACTTTCCCTGATTAATTGGTCAAACGCTGTTAATAGTATTGTGCTTTTATACTCTGTGAACTTGGTCAGTACAGTCCATTACAAAGTGTATGTAATCAATCCCACAGTAATACACCCAGAATAATTAGGCGCCTCCTTTTTTATGCTCAGCTACTTGTTACTAATAATTTGTGTGATTGATTTCCAGTTAATAATACCAAAACTAACATATTTTCTTTGAGAGCTCTTTGGGACACCCAAGAAGTTGAATGTGCACAAAATGCTGCTTAAACTTATGTTGGTAACCAAAGTTTGATTTCCCCTTGTGTTATCTTTTAGTCTCTCCCTTCAAGTTTACCCCTCTTGGTACGTTTGTGGAAAAGTCCATGTGAACAAGAACCGGACCGAAGCTACAGTGCAACAATATATACTTTTTTCTTTGTTCCTGACCAAATGAGCTGAATTACAGATGTAAATACAACCCTAGAATTCCAGGAAAACAAGACTGATGTATTAATCTTTTCCCTCTGTGAGTTACCTGTAGTCTTGGGTTTTTTGGGCTCTCCTGTCTTGTTCTCAGTCTTGTCATTCTTGGTTGCTGAAAGCAAGAAACATATCACACAAGCTTAAAAACACTAGATTGACACATGCCAGCCTCAACAGTGTTATGTGTTGACCATATGAATGCAAAAGTTTGTTTAGCAGTCTGAAATTCAGCGCAGCAATATGTTTAGACTGTAAACAAAGTGGTTGATGCGTCACTGTCAGATTGTTTTTTTGTATCTAACTGCTACGGCATTGCTTAATTAAACTTTGCTAGCTTTTAGACCAAACATGCTAAAGTTACACTTGATCAGCAATGCTATAGTTTGTAACGTGGCTGGTGAAGGGGAAGGTTATGGTCAGCTTTAGTGCCGGTAGCTCCAGTTAGCTCAAAGACACTTTTATTACACTTTACAGACCATACAGACCATATGCATACATGCACTGACGAACACAGGCCGAGGATCCTGCACCAGCACATTACAAAATATAATAAAATAAAATAAAAAGTGGGTCTTCACTCCGCTGGCGGCATCTTTACTCATGGTGGAGTGGATGCACACCTGCTCTTCTTCTGGGCACAGGTTACATTACCCATGAAACAAAAGGATGTGCCACCTAATGGCGCCACATTCAATAACTCCGGCAGTTTCAACTTACATTATGATACAGGTTTTAGTATCTTTTTGGCTATTTTAACCTAGCGTTCATTTTGCAGCACAATACTTTTTGGTTATTTCTCAGCACTCTCATCCATCTTGTTTCTTGGGGCAGCACGCTCAAACTAAACCCACTGTCCACCACCAGCACAGGACAACCCAGCAGACAAACACAGACACAATCACCAGTCAAAGTTAACAACCAGCTGGTGAGGAAACAAATATTTAGCAGCGATAGAGCTGGGCATTTTTTCCTAAAGAACTGGTAGAGACCACAGCAGTAGCAGAACTAACACGTGAGCCATAACAACTTTATATGTGATAATACATTATGACTTTCAGCTTGTTGTGGATTTCTTGTGCTCCAAGTGACCATGCATGAATGCAAATACTTGGAAATCTTTAAGATGTTTCAAGGAAACTGTGGAAAACTGAAAACCACTGAACAGCTGGTCATCTATCTTCTATAGTAATCCAAAGGAAAGGAGAGGGCAAATGGCTATCAATAATCGCAAAGTCACATTTAATATTTCCTGTCCAACAAAATCCTGTCGCTGGCAGCAAGTGTTCTTGATTGGTCAACTATACAGTCGAGGCTTCCAGTGCCGTGAGTCATTTCAATGTGTGTGGAGGTGTGACAGCGTGTCCATCATGTTGATGACGCTCAGCTCTATGCACTGGTGCCATCAAGTGGCAGAAGTATATTGGAATCCGACTAAACTGCGCAACTAAAATGAAATATGCACCTTACACTACATAACACCTATCACTGTTAACTGGATGAATGAATCATATCCTCTGGGGGTGCTGAGCTCAAGTGCACAAAGAGCCTGTTTGACTATCATGGCTCAGGCTGAGTCATAGCTCCCTCGCTCAGAGAGGTGAGACACTGTTTGTGATGAGCAGATAAAAATACCAGTCTGCTGTCTTCAAAAGTCAGCACTTGAATCCGATTAAGTGTAACATATGGTAGCAATTCAGTTAGCCTGTTGCCTGGAGAGGTGCCAGTGAGTCATTTTTCCTGCTACTGTAGCGAGTTCAGGCCCTGTTGCAGAGGTCATGTTGCACTGGCAACACAATGAACTTGCCAAAGCGGCTTGGAGACACTTTGTCAGACAATAGTGTTGATATCACACAGTCAGGCAGAGAGAGCAGAAAGACACTGTAGATATAACAGAATGATGAAAGTGTACAAGCTTTGTGTGCGTGTGTGTGCATGTGTGTGTGTGTGCACAAATACCTGTAGTTTTATTTGCAGCAGTCACAGAGGAGCCATTCTTATTGGCAGGTGCGCGGGGTGTGGACGTGGCCTTTGGCACAGGGCGTTTCTCAGCTGTCCCATTTTCTGGAGTCTGGAAATCACAACCGAGGAGAGATGAGGTGTGGGTGGGTGTTTTTTTGACAGTTTTCGGAGCATGGATGTGTATGCACATGTCTGCGGGATACCATAGGCTTGTGTGCACTGTCGATGCCGTGTGTATGAAGGCAATGTCATCCCGTTTTCTCGTCTTATGAGAGGCCAAATGATGCAACCATGACAAAAGCAGAAAATGAAAGTAGGGCGGAGAGAAGGTGAAGGCAGACTTCCGAAAAACAGGAGCGACGGAGGGAAGGAGGACTAAGGTCACACTAAAGTACAAAGTAAAGATACGATCATTGCATTCAGGACATCTGGGTCACTGATATCAGAGGCCATACAGAACCACGCATGTATAAATGCTTCTAAAACCACAGCAGGTAAAATGTGTGATTGAAATATAAGCCTTTTATGGGTCAAAAGTCTAAATCAGTGTGTATTTGTGTGTGTGTGTTTGTGTGTGCGTGTATCATCATGGCATCATGGCTGTTGAAGCAGGAACTACACAGGGATCCCTGCCAACATTAGGCTGTGAAAAATAGGGAGATTTTTTGGAGTACTGGCAAACCCCCCCTGACCAACATCTCTTTTATCAGCCAAAACAGCTCTGACCTGTCAGGAAGACTTTGGGGGATTCCTTTGGTGTCTGACACTAAGGCATTGGCAGTGGATCCTTTGGGCCCTGTATGCTGGGGCGTGGAGCCTTGATGGATCAGACTTGTTATAGCACATCCCGCAGATGCTCAGTTGGATTGGGATCTGGGGAAACTGGTGCCGCTCCTGAGTGGGTTTTCTTGTGTGTCAGGGCGCACTGTCCTGCTGGGTAGCAGGACGCAAGAAGTGCCGTTGTCATGTGAGGGTGTACTTGGTTCACAACCGTGTTTAGATGGGTTTGCGTCGTCCCCACGAATGCTAGGACCTGAGGTTGCCCAGCAGAAAGTTGCATTGTAACGAGATGGCCAGTGTTATTCACATCACTTGGCAGTGTTTTTAATGTTGTGGCTGATCGGTGTATTATATAATGTTATATTTAAAGGGATGTCACTGGTAAATTACCAAGAGGGCTGTTGAGACAAGCTTTTTCTTGGGATGACAAGGTAGCCCAGCTAGTTGGGCATCACATCTCAGCAATTATTTAAGTATGCATTACTTGACAACATATTTAAAATACGACAATATTATTTGGTTATAGTAAGACAACACGCAGTTGATGGGATAAAAACAAACAAAAACATTCAGCATTGCCTCTGGTTGATTTG
>OMLP01021481.1:10482-36204 GCA_900302685.1 Spondyliosoma cantharus | reverse complement strand
TTTTGAATAAGTCATAGCTGTAAGTGTGGGATTCAGACAGGCAGAGACCAACCCACTAGAGTAGTAAATTATGAAGGAACCAGAGGTAGGTGTGTTGTGTCTGTGTCTTGGCAAACACGAATGGGGAATCCTAATGCTGACCCTGTCGAGACTTTTAAACTTGAGGTCACTGAAATGTATCCTTTTAAACTAAGACACTTGATGTCGCTGCTTCGCTTTGAGTCGGTGGTGATAGTTAACAGGAACGCTGCCACCAGTTCAGTTCTTTTGTTTTAAGTTTCTTCCTGTTTTTGTTCCTGTGTTTCCATTACAGTTCCAGTGGACGTGTTCTCTCCAAACTCTGAGTGGAGTGGTTTTTACGAGTATCTGGGAAAGAGACAAGCCACCACATTTACAGTTACCGGGTTCAACACTACCAGTGGTAGAGTTAACGTCACATTACTGGAGACCAGTGGAGTGTCAATCAGACTCTCAGGTAAAAAACACAGCTTATAAAGTCATTCTCTTACATCCTCCAAGGCCAAACAGTCACCTTGCAGGGCTATGTCAAGCCTAATCTAATATCAAATGACATTTATTTTAATCAGCTAGTTCCATATTTGGATTTGGAGCTGCTTCAAATTGTACTCAATCATAGATATCTGGCAGTGTTAAAAAGCTGAGGAAAAACTCCTGGAACTGTCCCATCAACTGGATTTGCACTAAAAGTTAATGTGGTCTATTGTGGGCAGGGACCCATTCTCCATCCAAGTTTTGTGGAAATCTGTTTTGTAATTCTTGTGTTATCTGATAAACCAACCAACAAACAAACACAGGCAAAAACATAACCTCCTTTGCTGAAAATGTACATGAAATAGAAAATACTTTGCCTCAGTGTCCCTGAAGATAAGCAGAAATGGTAAATGGATTGTAAATACATATGGTACGACAATGACAGCAAAAATACACGAGGCATTGTAATATCACAGTTGTTGTCAGTGAGGTAAAAAGAGCAATCACATCCCAGAAGTTGAAGATTCACAGACTTAAAATGCAGTGTTAATACAAACTAAAACACTACAGTTGGTGTAAATACGCATGAGGTTAATAAAAAGTTTTCATTCACACTCATTAGAGAGGCATCACTGATATCTAGACAAGAAATGGTTTGATTCCTTATATTGCACGCAAGTACATTAACATTTTTATAAACATTCACAGTCTGCGTGGCAGGTGCAAGAGCTGTAGAGCATACAGAGTAGATAACTGTCATTAATATGTTAAATAATATAACATGCAGGTGCATTGGTTGGAATTATGAACCACCTGGCAGGTTATGTGACTGGGCCCCTCTACATCAGTGCATCTGCAGTCAGCACAGCAGTCTGAAGGGCCAAATTAAAACCTGAGTAACAGAACCTCCCACAGCAGTGCTCCGCCACCATGATGCATTTTTTAATTCATGTATCCTGTAGATACATGGAGTTTATTATATGACTGGCAGGTTCACAAAACAGGTAAAGCTGCAGTGATGAGTCAAAACCTCCAAAATAGTGCCCCACTGACACTGATGGTGCATGATGGTGCATCTCACAATCAATAGTTCAGATTGATCATGAAAGATGTCTGGTTGCTGAAAGAGACAAGAGCTCTCAACGAATAAAATGATTTCATTTTGAATGTGTGATATTTCTTTGAAATTGACTTGTCATATTGAACAGCAACAGTTTCTGTGTTGGCATTAAAGTTAACCAAGTAAGAGACATGTAGCTGAAGGGTAAATGTCACTTTTCCCCCACTAATGTGTCAGGTGCATGGTGAAGGAAATGTAGTATGAAAATTCAAAATGACATGTCTGCTTTTCACAATTTGTCAATCAACCTGTCTGTTTGCCTACCACTCAGTCTGTCTGTCTTTCTGTTTGTCAACTCCCATGGAAGCTTTGCCTCAATGTCTTTTTTTATGTCAAGTACCAACACAAACGGATGACACTGTATTAGGCCATTGTAGGTAATCAAACAATGTATGCCAGGTTCAGGCACTGACCCCATTCTTTGTACCGTTCTGTATATCTATTCACACAGGTACCTACAAGTCCGAAGAAAACCAGCTGCTATTGAAGGTCTACCAGGTGAAGGGGCCGACAGAGCATTACCTCAGCAAGTTTAAAAACGACAACTGGGCAATGGATGGATATGTAAGACAAACTTAGACTTCTTTTATTGTATGAAGCCTTTTAAAATGAGTAACAGGAAGAGAACAAATCATTAGAGTCTACAAATGATATTGAATTATTGCCCCGCCTTACTCTGTAAACAAATAGTTTGTACGGTCCACACCAAATTACTCAGCCCACTCCCACTCTGGTGGACGGGATATTGAGAGAGAGGTGTATTAAAATTCCAGTCAAATCCTCTGTCAAATTATGCTAAAGAGATTTGAAATACAATGAACTCTAATTAGCATCTTTTCAAACAGAGAAAGGAACAGGTTTGCAAAGAAGCTTTTGTTTCCACATCAAGGGTGTGAGGAATTAGTTATTCCGTAAAATTACCACCATTAGATAAAGTTGCCAAAATGTCATCATAAGCCTGAAGTCCCAACACATATCTATACGTTTATTACTGTGCACACAATATGGTTGAAATGAAAGTGCTGTCACTTTTCGCTTTTTTTAGTCTAGCCACAATGTATACTGTCTTTAACTAAGGGTGCTCCAATCAGGACTTTTGGGGCCAATCGCCGATCGATAGGACATTTCGACAGGAAATTTAGGAAACATTCCATGTCTGAGTCTTAACCCTCTGGAGTTTGGAGTTACAGACACTTTGCATCTGTGTACATTTTATCCGTCTGGAGTAAATCGTTACAAGCAATGACCAAGTATTACAGCAATGGAATGACAAAAGGTGTGTCCATGGCATGTATACCACTTACTGCTAACAATCTGACAAAAAGTAAAAGTTTTAAAAACCCGATATCTGGAGCTCAGATATTGATGAATTATTGTTATATTATTGCATTGATATGTACACCTTTGTTCTCTGTTATCAGAATTTCTCTTTGATGTGCAGAATTGTATTTTTTTTCTGGCGACTATGAATGCATTTAATCATCTACATGAATTTAATATAAATATTGAATACTAAGAGTGTAAAGAAAGAAATACAGAGAGTAAAAATATAGAAAGTCAGCTTTGTGTGGTTCAATTTAGACTGTTTAACTTGGTTCGATGTGAACGTTGAAGCTGGGACTTGTGAAAATCATGTCTACAACTGGGGAATGGAATAAAAATCTGATCCTGTTTGAGGAAATAAGGTGGGAGGGAGGAACAGAGCGAGGAGATTGTAAAAGATAGTAGCAGGCAGGGACGGAGGAGAAAAGGATGTGAGAAGGAGGGAAGAGGACACATAGACAACCAATTTATCATGTCATGTATGACGGAAGGAGTGGAGGAGGAGAGGAGTCAGGCTAAAAACTTGTGATTCCTGGAAACCAATCTTTTTACAGATGTAAGATGAAATTTCAGTTGTCAATTCGAGGGTAAAACATTGTTGCTTCAATCTCCAAACGAGAGATGGTAAAAAGGAGGGGACTGGGATGAGGAGGAGGTGGGCACAGGAGAAAGGACGAAGTGCAGGACGTGAAGGGATACTGCTGATGAAGGCACTCACAATGACAGAATAGAAAATCCTTAACGGAAACAGATTGTTTGAGTACACCAAATTGATGCAGTTGGTTTGATTGATTGTTTTAAGTACAAAAAATGGCAAAATAGAAAATGACATTTTGTATGAAGTACAGTATGATGTGTAGTTCAGTAGATAAGACTTAATTGCGGCTATAATCCTCACGGCTGACAGCCAAACTGAATAGTGTGAGCTCGGATTTGTCATCCACCTTTACAGGAAAGTAATTACATGACCTGTCTGTTCTTAGAATATTTTTTCACACTACCAACACACCTGTCACATACATCCTATGATCGAATCTTAAGCCACTTTTTGACACTTTCATTAAAAAATTGTTTCCGTTCTCACAGTGAAATAAGAAACAGACCATTAACAAAGAGGAACTAAAAAGAGACCTTGTTAGAAAACTCCTGCTGTGGTTTTAGTCGACATGTTGAGGATCATCTATACTACCCCTTCATCAAACTAGCCTTTGTACCTCCATCAAAGGCTGTAAAATCATGTACAGCATCTCTCACTGTCTGTGGCTCATACAGAACCATATGTTTTGCTTTTCAGGTCACTGCAGAATCAGACCAGAAGACTTTTGTCTACCAAGGGCATATTCACAGTAAAGACTTTGGCAAGTTCCATCTGACAAGGCTAGGTAGGTCAGCCTGTAACTATCAGCACCAGTAACAACTACAGCAACGCGCACAGCCTCAATCTTTCTAGGAAACATTGTCATTCTAATTGTGGAGAGACTCAAATATTTAGTCCAATTGTTTTGTTATTTTAGCGTTAAACAAATTTAATTTTGATCTGAGTAAACATGAGAAGTGAAGCTCAAGTGTTCAGACTAATAATGCGAGAACCATCCATTACACTTGCACAACAGGGTGTTTGCTTGTAATGTGTTCATGCATGTGTGGATTTATCTGTGTCTCTATCCCCAGGCCCTGTAACCATGGCAATGGACCCGTCCAACCCCTACACAAACAGCAGCTCTGTGGCAGCAGCCATCTTAGTCCCTTTCTTTGCCCTCATCCTGTCTGGATTTGCCTTCTACCTCTACAAGCACAGGTAAGCTACTGTATATCCTCAGCGTAAATCGATCAGAGAAAGACAGACAAACAGCAGAGTAGAATACAAAACAGTGTTTGTCTTCTTGCTTTGCCTGCTATCTCTAATATTTCTGAAAAAAACTATGTAAGTAATGTTAAGTGCCTTCAGTCAAAAAGTAATGGACAGCTTCTCGATCAGTTGATTTTTATTGCTGATTTACCTGATGAATAAATTTAAGAAAATATTCACCTTGAATTGTTTTCTAATGCAGATAAAACTTAGTCTCTAATTTCCTATTAGTCTCCAACTGAGGGACTGGCACCTACACTACACTACACACCTGTATTTATCAGGACTCTGAAAGGTTGAAAGAAGCCCAAACACATTTTTTAATGACACATATTTTGTCCTGTTTTTAATCTTCGGAGTTAAATGGTTTTAGTACTAACCTTGGAAGGTCACCCCACATTTTCAAGATTAAGGAGTTAATTGAAAAATAATAAATGCTTTCAAAGATGATGATTAAAGTTCTTAAAATTTAGAGTTATTTGGCAAAAATGTAATGCATCTGTAACAGTGGTCCTTAATAGTTGTGATGTCTTGGACCTTTAAGTGTCAAATAAAAGACAATGTTTACTTTTAACTGAGTGTGTCAGAAAACCACTTTGAACCAAAGATCAAACTTACAACACAGATTCCTAGGAGTAATTCTGAGATGCTTTATAGATATCAGTGCTGTTTATTTTTTATGTTTGAGACGTTGAAATCTTTCTGCTATCAGTTGCAGCACTTGAAGTATTTTAAAGTGGTTAATGTGGCTTTTTGGTTATCTTTCGGAGGAAGAAAAATAGACAGCAACCCAACAAAAGATAAATGCAAAACAAAACGTTTAAAGTACCTTTCAATAAATACTCTCTTTTCAGGTTGAATCTTTTTTTCGTCACTGTAAGAATCCATTACACTGACAACAAAAACAATATTATAGTCTTGCACAATAGCGTAATCCTTTTCTCCATTTCCTTCTACAAAATCACACTGTCTGTCTTTCGAGACACAGGGCTCTAATTTAAGGAAGGTGCAAATGAAGGGGCACATGAAGTAGTTGTACACAGACACAAACAAGTCAGCACGTTGAGTACACAGGCACAAAACAAGTCTGATTGAATAAATAGACTAAATTAACTAAGTAAGATATTGACAGTATTTACATGAGGTGTAAAGAAGCATTGAGGTAGGTATTGTTCCTCAGCATCACCCGATAATCTAACCTTGTGCTAACCTTCCTTAATGGCATTAGTATACTGTGTAGTATACTGAATTTAATTTGGATGCAAATGAGATGAAAAATATCTACGTATTATGTAATCAGAGCAGGCAGATGAGTAATTTGCCCATGTAGTAAAGAAAGTAAACATATACTGTATATTCTTTCTTTATTTAATATCATTAATGTGAGTCTTCTGTTTTATACTGAATAGAGGAAATGTTTGATACCCTTTGTTTCCTACAAAAGACTACTGGAATATATTGAGTGGACGAGATAAGAATTTTTTAGGAGAACAGGCGGGTTTACAAAAATATTAAACATAATTATAGCTCTAAAACTTGAAGCGCACCATTAAGGTTAAATCTGACTGACCTTTGCTTTTAATTATTGTTCCTAGAAAGTTCACAAAAGACTAAAGATGGCAGATAATCCAGATCTCTGTTGAGGGTAAAAAGTCACCGTTAATATCTCCTGTTAAAGACTTCCAGTCATCGTACTCATCTAACAATATTCCTAATTACACGTTAGCCTGTTGGCTTGTCATTGATGGTGACTGTATGCTACAGTATTCAGTCTCCAGTGAAACATGGTGTCTTGTATTATGATGTTATTTATGGAGGAATCTCAGACTGTATGTCCAGGTAGAAACACATTTTGTTAGATTAGTAACACTACCATCACAAGACTTTTCACTTTACACTACCTGCCTGCCAGTTTGTGCAGTCTGCAATGCTAGTGGATGTATATTAAAGCTGATGGTTGTATGCAGGACATTGTCTGCTGACACAGATGACAATGAGAGACCAAAAGACACCTGGGGGCCTGGCGGCAGGTAAGACTGACACTCATCTGGTTTCGAACAGCAACCAGACCTCCGCCCGCCGCCACATCCTCCGTCAAACTCGTCATCCCGTCTTTTTAGTTTTTAGATTTTTCTTCATGCTGTTTAGTAAGGCTGCACGATTGACCAAAATTTGAAACTCTAATTTCCTGAACCTTGTCTGACACTGTTTTGTATTTCTGGAAAGTAAAAATGAAATGTGTAAAACAAAGTGAATATTAATTTCAAAAGGGAAATGGAATAAGGAGGCTCCTTGTATCAGCTAAAAGTAACTGGGGGGACATTTATACTCAGGACGTAATATTCTTAATGCAGTGCAGCCCTACTGTGTCAAACAGCAGTCATTTAAAAGGAAACAGAGGGCATTTTATTCTGTCTTTGATCTCATTGTCATCTCTCTGTCAGCATGATGTCATCAAGAACGAATACAGAATATTATCCTTTAAACTGGTCAAATTGAAAGTAGTTGTTTGTATATTTATTTTTGCTGTGTTTTGTGTGTGTACACTGCGGTTTCCTCCTGCTTTGGCCAGCATGTCTGCACAATATCCATAATACTGTCAATGCAATTATGTGTGCTGTTATTCATCCTACCAATAAAATTAAACTATTGCACCTACAGCCACAACGAGTGAAACTACTGCAGCGATTTGAACTAGTGCCACGCAGGGAGGTCTGCGGTGTGTGTCGGTGTGTGTGCAGTTTTGTAAAGTAAGGGTTGAGCATGTAGGGTAGGCTTAGTGGCTCCCCAGGGTTAGATTTCTACGAGTGTGCACACACACACACACACACGTACACACTCTTAATGAGGTCAGAGTCAAACAGCGTTTCAGCAGCAGCACTCCTCCCTGCTAATAGTTCCACAGGGTTTGGGAGTAAGTGATTATATCTAACTGGATTATAGGACCTGATTATCCAAAAATGTAATCTGTGACAAACAGATGAATTAAGAGGTGGGAGTTATATTTCACCGTGTGTCTGTTTGAACCCCTGCAGTATATTTCTTAAAATCTTCTTTCAGGCAAATGGAATAATAATATATTATTTTGCAATGAAACCGTTGGGTAGCATTTGCAGGATGATGGCAGGTAGTGTGTATGCAGACACACTAACATTAGAGCAGCAGATGGGCACTGGGCAGCTGAACCAGTGAAGCAGGCAGTTGTTATGGTTCATGTTCTCACTCTTGCCATAATTTTCCCTGCAATTTGTAGATTTTTACTAGAAATGCGCTCTTACCAAGTTTGGGCCTTTAATCTCAGGGGTAAAACTGTCGAGGAGCATGTCTAACAAGACAGCTAAAGGGATAGGGAAGTCTTTATTTAACTTTACTTTTTTGACTAGACATTTGTTTGAATTGGTTGTATAATTAAATAAGATAAAATGATATAAAGTAAAATAATGAGGAAACCGATTACTATTAAGTTTTAGCACGAACAGCTTAAATTAAATAGTCTTCCATTCTTCTAATCTAATCAGTTCCTGACTTTATAAAAGTAAAGTCAACTTTCAAAATTTAAAGTGTAGAACGAGGACATTCTGATGGTCACTAATTGTTGAACTTATGCATTCTTAATTTCCCTGAACACCTGTGCTTTTTAAATTGGTAATGTTAAATAGGACATGCAACATGAATTACAAGCAGGTGTATTCCACCTGGCCTTTTTTTTTTTTTTTTGATGTTTTAACTTTTTACACAAATGTAAAAATGTCAAACTTTTCACTTTGACTCAAATAAGTAGTGTCATCCTGCAGTCAGCTAAAAGCTGTTAACTTAAAGCTTCATAAGGGGAATTTTAAACACTTATGGGAAAAACAGTGGCAAAGAAAACATTTTCTGGCCTGACAATTGTAAATTGAATATTACTAATGATTGGAATGACATATAAATGTATCTGGATCTTTAACTTGGGCTCATTGCCATTACATCTGGCAGTCTTGTCCCAGAAGGTCAAGCAGTTGAGCTAAACACTACATAATGGTGCAGACTTCTGTGTTGTTTCTTACTTGGCTCAGCAGTACCACTCACAATTTTGCATATAAAGATAAATTACGACTGGATTTAGCTCATGCTATCATCAGTAGTCAATTTTAGGTGGATAAGGAGTGATAGCAAAATGACCAAAATATATCCCTCTTGTTAACCTGCCATCCTCCCACTCCATCCCCTAGTAGCAGAGAGAGTGCAGAGGGGTTATTTAGCTGATATGTTAGTCCAGTCTGCCTGACTCATTGATCTTTAATCTTACTGAGGTTGGTGCGAGATATAACTTAAAATCCATGACACTGTTTGTAGTGCATAGTGGTGAAGTAGTAGATGGATTTGTAATTGCACCTTTTTTCTCCTGTAGAGTAGTGTCACCTTCATGATCAAAGTGACAGGTAACAACACATAGTAGATGGAGGAGCGAGAGGATCACAGAGACACATTGACGCGTTTAGTATTCCTATAATATTTCTATGATTATTCAGTAACATCTGTGCTGCTAAAAATATCCCCCCAGACCAAACCACCTCCGACACAAGATATTTTAGGGAAGACATGACTACAGATTTAGTTTTTACTTTAGGGTTAGGGTCACCCTCCATGTTAAAAAAAACAACAAATCACCTACTTGCTGTAGTATCATTATGTGACAAATTTGAGCAACTTAAGCTTGTTTTCCTAAACTGTCTTTAAGTCTGTGGTTATTTGTCATTTGGTGTTTGAAAAGCCTGCGCCTGCCTTTTAGTTTTACAATGATATCTTTGTGAAACCAAATATCTGCCATGAACATTATCATTCCTTCTCATCTTTTTTTTTTCAGGACACGTCCCAAGGTCCAGTTCAATGGCTATGTCGGCCATGAGAGCTCCAATGGCCAGGCGTCATTTGAAAACCCAATGTATGACACCAACATGAAGCCTACCGAGGCTAAAGCGGTTCGATTCGATACCACACTTAATACAGTCTGCACTGTGGTATAGTCCAACAAACTTGCCACAACCTATACAGTGGTTCAGTCCAACCTCCCTGTTGCAGTCTGCGGTGTGGTTTCACCAAACAGAGAAGAAAGAACAAGCTTAAGATCTGGACTCGTCACTGTGAGCAGCCTGTGTTGTAATATGCTGGTCCTCCATCAGCATAATATGCACAGTAATGCAGCTCTGCTCCACCTCCTACATGACCATGGTCATCACCTCCCCTGGTAGTCTGAAAGAGCGAAGTTGGAACCAGTGAACAAGGGAGTAGGCAATGACGACATGTTGTTGTTCAGGAGATCAATACTGAGACCAGAATTCTTTTACAGCAATGTTGCTTGAAAAACACAGAAAGATGGTACAACTAATTGAACTTCTTCCAAACCATGCTGTCAGTTCAACTTTTGCAAAATTCGATCCCACCTCCTTATGGAAAGGGCCAAAGTCACATGAAAAACCCTCCAGTAGTGGTTTGCCCAACCTAACCCCATACCCCACACCAAATTTGCACAGTGGTATAGGCTAACTAACTCCCCTGCTGCAGGCCAGACATGGGTTCGACCGATGCTAGGTTTTACCCTCAGGGGAAGCACATAGACTATTCCACCCTCTAACCCTCTCAAGATATCAAATACTGATTGGATGGTTCAGACATGTCAACTCGAAGAACCATCATCGGTGCTGGACCAAAAACCTCCCACTGGATTTCCATCACGCTGGACTTGACAGGACTGAACTCTCTGACAGCTTACACAGTCTGGCTGTACAGGCTGGTGTAAAGATGTCAACCAAATGCAGTGACAAGTTCAACCGGACCAATTCCTTTAAAGAAAATGATCCAAGTCAGGGTCAAATAACAGTTGCAGATAAGTTTAAAATGTTTTAGCCTACTACGACGAGTCAGATGAGTTGAGTTATTAGATTTCCAGATAGGTTCCTATGATTGTCTTTGTCACTTACTGTATTGCCTTTTATGACAATGTCTACTTACAGTATTTGGCAAATGATTAGGCTAAAACATGCCAAATCAAGAGTTTGCAAATGCTATTTTTCCCAGGCCAGTAGAAGAACATTTGAGCTAGTTCTAGACAAGTTTTGGATCATTTCAAGTATTCTATAGAGTTACTACACACTTGAAATCAGTGCTATATACACTATTCAACACTAGCACTCAGCAGACTGTGCTGAACCAGAAAACCAATTGAGTTGCCAGGCTGGTGTACACAATGGACTGGTTTTCCAGAGGCCTGTCTGATACAATCAAAGAGTCAGACAACTGATTCTTGTTCTTGGACTAGCCAGGAATCTGTGCTTGGTGGCTGAACAAGTGGAAGCCTGGAGGCAATAAGCTGTCAAGACCATCGACTGCTGCAATCAGCTGTGGCCAAATCCAGGAAGTGATTTGTCTTCTCAAAGCTGCAGTCGGGATTATCAGTCAAGTTATGACTGATTTCTTTTCTTTTTCTTTTTTTTTCTTCCTTTTTTACTACAGCATACTCTCCAGCCACACAATCGGAAGTAGATCAACATACAGATTAACAGACAGATATTAGACAGACGGACACAGACAAATGGAGGGAAAGACACCTCTGTCAGTCGTGCTGGAAAAGAAAGACAAGGACAGGTTGCTATGGAAACAGAGGCATATAGTTGTCTCTGATTGTCTCTACTGGCATTTTTCTTCAGTGAAGATATTGATGAACAGAGTCCATGTTCAAAAAAACCCAGTGGCCCCATGGGACTTCCCAAACCACTGCTGCTGGGGACCCCAAAATATAAACTTTATATAAACTCTTAAACCGCACAAATTTTGCACTAGTGTGTTTTTCTGACTGGGTTATGAAAAAATGAATAATTTTTGGGTCTGAAGTGGGTTTGAAAAATGAGTCATTCAAAAAAGAGAATTTTATTCAGAAACTTCTATCTTTAAAAAGACAACAAAAAGACTAAATAAATACAGGGTTACAGAGTGTTTGTATATACACATTTATATTTCACGCTCCCTGTTAGCAGAAGGTGTGACCACATGCTATACCGTTGTTTCTTCTGTTGCCATGACTACATACGAGCCAACCAGATAGTTGGGATCAGTTTGCCTGTGGACCTCCAAGCTTCTAGTGTCGCATAATGACACCACTTTGTTGCCATTGTTAGAGCAGTGGCTGTTTCTGAAAGCTCGTACTGAATACTGCCATTACTGTAAAATATATACAGAAAGGCTCACATCCATAAAATGTAGTATGGTCCCATCTGAAACACTGGTGCCACACTGCTGGTTTTATTTTCAGCCATTAAACTCAAACATAATTTTCTGAGATGCTGTACAGTTCTCTTAACGTGTACTAAATAGTACACAAATATTAAACAGTATTTCAGTATGGGCTCATTTTCCTTACTTGGTTACGTGCAATAGCAGACAGTGTAAGCTTTCAGAAACAACATGTGACAAATTCTCTGACTCTCTTTAAAAAGATGTGTTGTGTTTCCACGACTGCTCACATTATCAGGCATCATCGTTAAACCCATCTGATGCACTCTGTTTCAACACACCTCTTTTAAAGAGCTCACGGCATACGTGTGATCTGTTGGAGAATCGGTCATTTAGGGCAGAGGACAAACTGATACAGTATGAAGACAACATGCACAATTACTGTTGTCAACAGTTATCGCCCCATGGAGCCCCTCCATTGTTTGAGAAATACCTCGTGTGCAGAGAGTAAGTTACATCCTGCTTATAAATGCTGGAACCTCACTGCAACAAATACACAAGCTTAGCGAGTGCGACCTTGCATTCAGCTTATTTCCTGGTGATTGAAGTCAAAATATCGCGCTAACGCCCATGAGTCTGCCAGATCCAAGAAAATGTACCTGTTTCGAATCACTTGCCAAGCTTGTTATTTCTCGCAGTGTCCTCTCAAAAATATTTTTATTTTTCGAAAGATGCTGCACTCTGTTTAGTTCACAGATGTAACTGCTTTCAGTGTGTGTTTTCAGGCCTGTTTCTTGTTTGTTTATTCACACTCCATGCACACACATTCTAGCATTAGGTTTACACTTCAGACATTTGGTTTAACCTGCATGGATTTTATTGTCCAAATGAATTGTCATTTATGTTCCTCATGTTTTCAAAGTTCCAGTCTCAGTCCATCAATCTGTCATACCTACAAACAATACATCACAAATACATTCTTTTACACATATGATATCAAATGGTGGGCGTCAGATAATGAAAATGTGATTGATTTAGTCCATGAAACACGTTACATGACACGTGCTATATTCCAGCTGGAGACTCACTTCACTTCATTCACAGTGGATTTACTCCAGAACTTAAATACTGAAAGAGAGAAAGAAACATTTGGCATGAGAAGATTGTCGCATCTACCTATTGTGAAGTAAGTGAGAGTGAATTAACAAGCAAACTGCGGTTTCTATTTACAGTTTCAGCTCGCTTAATTGAAAATACGTCTACTCCAAAACCTGAATGTCGCAAATGAAATGTCCTGAAACAGTAGTGATTATGTTCGGAAGCACGAATACGGGATTTTGCTGCTATTATCATATCCATTGTTAGCCATTGTTTGTCATTCACAGCCTCACAGTGTCAAGGTCATGGACACTCAGCCAGAAACACATACACAATAAAGATATGCAGATGTACGTACAGGCTATAATACAGGCAGTAGTTAAAGAGTACGTCAAAATAGATGACATACTTAAAATCTCTACGCAGAAATGAACTAGACATCTGTAAACAACAGCCGAGCATCTGCTCACGAGATAGTGAGCCTCCTCTCCCTTTATTGCTGAAGTGCACCCAGTGACTCAGTTTTAATTGATTCAGTTAATTCAGTTGAGACTTCCTATGGAGTCAAGAGAGCATTATAGCACCTGAAAATTAGAGGCTTCCACAGGCGTAATAAAAGGTCTAATTTTTAACAATTAATGGCACAGATCTGATCTCCTAGTGTGCCCAAACAAGAACATCTACACTCTGATTTCCCTGTTTGCTCGGGCATGTAAAGATCAGAGGGGTGCTGCAGTGGTTAGATATCAGATCTTGTATACCTGCAGAAATATAAGGAAATGCAAAGTGCTTGAGTCAGATACGGTGAGTCAAGGTGGAGGTATAGACACAGTCAGAGTCAACACAGCCCTAGATCGTTTGCTAGATTAGTGTTTCTTACATTTGGGCCATAAGTAACACAATAAGAGAATGTATGACAATCTTGATAATGTGTTTGATAAACTTAATGTAGTAATACACCTGAAAGAAAGATGCTTATCAGATGGGGGATCCTCTGACAAAATCATATTACATAGGGGTCTAGTTTGTGTTGCAGTTTAGGGCTGTGAAAAAAGTTTGAAAACTAATACACTAGATTACAGCTAAACAACTTAAATATTACATTTTTTATTCAATCCATTACAAAATCAGTTTCAACAGAAAAGTCTTCAACAAGGTCACAGAAGTAGATCCTCATTGTGACTGGTTTATACTCAAAAAGGAGACTGCTGTTGAACTAATAATAGGAATATTAATTTAATTGAAAGGCATGCAAATGATTTCAATTGCTAGAAAGTCACTCCTCTATTCAATCTCCTGTATTTCCTCCACAATATAAATACCAAAAAATAGGAGGTCTAACAATGTGACCCTGATTAAGATCATTTAATCAGACAAGATTGGACGTGATCTTACAGTGTAAGATCACGTCCAATCATGTCCAATCATGTCCAATCACTTTCGGCTTCTTCAGTGTCGCAACTTTTATAACAAAGGACCCATCATGGTGTGATGACATCATCTTGTTTGGTATATCTCTTTTGTTTATATCTGTTGGAATAAAATGGCGGAACGACAACAGGGAGGCTGCACATACTGTATATGCTGATACAGAGTGAAACAGTGATTTATAGCACTACAAGTCTCTTCTGAGTCAACATTTGAAAGTGAGATGCACTTTTTCCCTCATATAATGACACATTCCCTGACATGGCTTGAAAAGTTTGATGATTCTCTCTTCACTCAATACTTTCTGAAAAATAATTTGTCTCAAAGTTTCCACATTTGTCCTTCATTTGGCGTCGTCAGCAGTCCTCACTGTTTTTAAAGTGCGACAGCTGGCTACAGGTTGGAAAAAAATGATAAAACTGCCCTCTAAATTTTAAAATGCCAAGGTTGTTTCAGCTTCTGAGAGTTTTCACAGTTTGAGGAGAAGTTTCCACATTCGTTTCCTCACTTTCTTTAAAGTGGTATTGTCAGCAGTCCTCATTGAGACGAAGGGGCCCAGATTGCCGCAAGCTTGAAAAAATAGTTCAAGTTGTAAATGTCACACATTGCCTCTCCACAAAGTGTAGCATGGCAGAAATTAGTTTTTTTACCCTCTGTGGACTCCTAAATGCAGAAAAGATTTAATGCAGATATGAGATGCATCTAAATTACATCAAGATGGGGTCTAAACACTGGTACAGATACACCCAGGGAGGACTGCACGGCGGTGTCAGTAAACTCCTCCTGCAGGAATACTGTAGGAATCCAGTTGCAGTTGTTTGGAGAAAAACTGCATCAGACATGTGTTCATATGTGGCTCAGCAGCCATACGGACCTATAGACAGATATTTATCTGATTGATCTGAATGGCCAGATGGAAATCTGACCTTCATGTGTGTATGTCTTCAGGTTTCAGTTTGTAGGGTAATCGAATTTAGTCATTCTGTATTCAGGGGCTTTGTTTCACCTTCCTCTCCATAGTCTGGATAGGACAAACTTCTCATGTCATTCGTTCAGCAGTACAGCTTTGTAGAAAAATCTACAACCTTGTCTGTCTGAGCTGAGCTGAGCTGAGCGTGAGCTGACTGCAGCCCTGCTTCACTGATCAGTGCAAACGATGAATAATTGTCATTTCGGCACATGGCAGCTTGTAGATTGGGACACCACACATAATAGCGCTATATTCACACGTTACGCTGACACGTTCTCAGCAACACATATTGCTTATAAATGTGAACTGAAGATATAATTTTATTTTTGTTCCAAATGGCACAGAGATACGCCACAGTCATCATTAATGTTTTCTTGTTTTTAAGCATCACAGTCGCCGCCATTCTCGCCACTGTCACCTCTCGCCATCATCATCATGTGCTGCTGAACTTGAAGTAGGTGCAAAAGAAAAAAAAAAAATTTTGTACAGAAATCTATTTTTTATGGAGAATTTGTAAAAAAAAAAACAGATTATTAAACATGCTGTACTTTTTATGATTAATGATGTAGGTACAACGAAATCTTGTTCATTAAAGTCAATGTTTTTACTGTTACACGCCATGTAAAAATCTATGGTTCAAACTGAGTATCAAATATCAAAAATGTCATATAATCTCTTTTGTCCATTACGGCTGCTTTTATACAGGAACAGGAAACCTCGCGGGGACCCAGAGTTAATTCTCTCCGTGCCGCAGAGACACTTATCTCTGGGGTCACACCTGTGAAAACATTTGCTATTCACGATCTAAAACACTTAAGTCTTATAAAACGACGTGTCAGTTCCAACTCCTCTACAGAATATGTGTCTTCTGAACTTCAACATTTTTTTAAGTGAGCATCTAGCAAAAAATATAGTCCATTATGTAATGTTACATCAATTTAAGGCGGCTTCTTACTCGGCAGCTGTGCCCTGAGAGATGCCTGAGCATTGACAATTTCTCACAATAAAATATCTTTTTTACATACCATTTTAAAAATTGATTTCAAGCTACACACATACATGGAACAAAATAAACACCAGATGTTTAGTGTTGTAATGTCATCATCAGTGATCGTGGATGGGGTTGAAAATGACACTTCCTTTAAAAGATGGTGTTTCTTGTGTAACAGCAGCCCTTGTGTGGCTGATCCTCATGTCTATATCTGGGAGAGGGACGACTTCCACAGGCACAAAAGATTTTGGATGACTTGACCCCTTTATGGCCCAAAATCTGACATCATGTTTGTCTGAGCCAGGAGGAGTCTGTTCCTCCTAGCTCAGACATCAAGAGTTTTGAGTGGGAAAATGAAATTGTGGTAAATTTAGGCTCTAGCAGCAGCATTAGCAAATCGGCTAAGTTTTTGGAGGCTCCTATATTGACTGGTGATGCAAGACTTTTGAATTAAAGGATGGAAAGAGACACTTTGCGGTCTGCCCATGATATCGTTCGAGATAAACAACATGAAGTGTTTATGAATAGTGAACAACAGATAGGCTACTGTATGTAAATGCAGCCTCACAACCTGCTGTTAAAGAGACTCACAGTTTATCTATCAGCTATTTTGAGAACATTATTTGAGAATAAAGTTTTTGATACAATAACTTCTCTGCTGTACCAATGTTTCTGTTTGATGAACTAGTCCTGAGTATGATTCTGTTTGGGTTGAATGAGTCAGCCCGGTGTCTAAGTCCTGGGTGTGCATGATTTCTTCCCCTTTCCTCCAGGTGCCCCAGTTTTCCCCGCACATTCTAAATATATACTGGTCAGGTGAGTTTATTTTATTGTTGGTCTAACCCTCAAACAGACTGCTGGCCTGTTCACAAATGACCCCGGTTGTGAGACAGGATATACAGGTTCATTAAACAGTGAGGAGCACCTTAATCCTGACATTAAATAATGATAATCTGTTGCATAGTAACAGAGTCTGGCTCTGCATTGTTTACACTAAGTCTTTCAGCTACTGAGAGCAAACAATGTGAAGGACCTGACTAAACTTTGGGGGTTGGTGTGGATTATCTCACATATTACAGTTTTGTGGAATAGCAGAGGAGGCAAAAGTTCACACATTCTATTCTCAAGTAGAAGTAAAGGTAGAAAAAGAGACTGATTCAGCTTCTTTACTCAAGTAAAACGATCTGAAACATACTCAAAGTGAACGTCAGAATTATAACATTTAAATGCTATTAAAAATAATGGTAGAATCTGGAGGATTTGTTCAAGCTGTTCAGATAGTTTGATTGTTGAGTCTCATTCCCAGGACGTGAAATTCCCACATTTTCAGCTTGGTAAAGCGTCCCGAGTGCAGCAAAGAATTGTGAAAATAAGAAAATCCAGGCAGAGAGCTGCAGGTACGAGACACTAACACGTCTTTTCTTCCCGTCATTCTCCCTGACTGCCTGTGTCTGTCTTGGCTACATCAGCCATGGACAATATGTACGAAGAGGCTGAAATCAGTCACATGATTTTGGGAAGGCAGCATGCAATGATGTAAAATACAAATAATTGATAATTCCCCTCAAATGCGTTAGAGCTAAAGTAACAAGCCTGTCTTGGAAAAGCTGAGGATTAGAAAGTGTTATTAGATTAGATATTGTGTTAAAATGAAGGCAGTAAAAGTAAAAAAAAGTTGTCCAAAAAATGAATACTTAAGTAAAGTACCGATATCTGAAAAATCTGCTTCAGTACAGTAAGAAAGTATTTGAAGTCACCTACGAAGTGTCACCCTTATAACAAGTATGGCCTGCTCTCTGTATACATGATATCTACATCCCTACATGCACACAATGGTCAGACATTTTTTTTTTATTTTTTTTTTCTTCCTTTTTTTTGTAGAATTGTGGCTTTGTGTGTGAAAGTTGGTTTTCTTGTCTGGACTGTCAACTTTACCAGTGTGTTCCCATGGTTACACAGGTTAGCCGGAGCATCAAATCAGATCACCGAGAAAAACTGAACACACGCAATGCATGCAAGTAAAGAGATTCCATCAGTGACTCATATAAAAAGGAACGAGCCAGAGCAGTGAAGGGAGAAATCCACGAGCGTGTGACTGGTTGGAAACACTGGGGCAGAATGATGACTTGTAACAGCTGAAGCTTTCTTTATACAGCACCTTACAAAATGAGGTTACAGGCAGGTTCGCTGGAGGATTTGTGATAGACATTCCAAGGCTTTAACAAGGAGATGGAAGTGGAAGAAATAAAAGTAAGTAAATGCAAATAAATGAGAGGACAGTGACATAAAGAAAAACAAAAAAGAAATAAAAGCCAATCTTGTTAAAACGTCAGAACAGAGCTGAAGCGATATTGTCTCTTTGAGTACCTTTAATACCTTCTTCGACCCCACTGACCTGCCAGTCCATCAAACATCCATGTAACGTATTAATATTTCAGTCATTTAAAGAGTCATGTAGTCTCAGTAAAGCTCTTGAATAGGAGATACGGAAAAAAAAAATCACATATGGAAGAAATTATCCAGATCAATGAGGAATATGGAAGAAATGCCTCAGCTCAGCTGGAGGAAACATAATTATCCCCATTCACAAGCAAGATGTCACATCAGTATTAACACGGGTGGCTGCAGGCTTCATTTTACAAAGTGGCAACCAACAGTGCTTTGAGACAACATCCCTCACATAAAAGTGTTCGAGTTCTCTTCTAATAGAGGAAGGAGAACCGAGGGGAACCAAGGATAAACACGTGAACAGCAAAGGTGAGAGGGGGACACTGAGGAGGAAGCATCAGTGGTGTCCACACTCAGGTTGTTAATATTTGAGGTTGAGATGTGACAGCCCTCCATTTTCTAGTGAGTAAAACATATTTATCCTGCTTACTTATTTACCTGGAAGCATTTTTCCAGTGAGTAGACGTTCACAGCTGGTTCAAAAGTGGAAGATTTTCAGACTATTTAAAGATGTTAAAACGTTCACATATGGACCATATTTCACTGGGACTTTCAATGCTGGCTTTCAACTGAGAAATTTGAATGTGGATTCTTTTAGTCAGGCTCTACGATGACGATATACTCTTATTTGCACATTATAGATTAGTTGTTTACTGGCATGAACAGCAAACACTCTAATCTTAGCCACCACAAACACTTCAGCCTCACTGGTCGAAACATTGTTGTAAGCGTCATTTACAGCTGTCAGTGTATTTTTTGCTGTACAATAGAATTTTCTAGCGCACAAAGAAGAGGAAGGGTTTTTTTTTATTGCAATGTTAAGAAATACGGTTGAACAGTTACCTTAAATTCATGTGTAGTTTGACTCATATGGATGTTTGCGGTGATCCTGTGCGGCTTCTGAAGCCTCCCTTCTTAACAGGAAGTGGAATTTTATTGCGAACGTTCCTTCACAAAACGGTTGTTTTATCGTCGACTCAACACAGAAAAGCAGACTCGTTTTTTAGTTCTCCGGCTTGTGACGTTCGCCCCAAGTTGTGGTTCCGAGTCGCCCAAACCTAAAAAGTACTTGCGCATGCGCTTTACTGCAGTAAGCACGGTGCCTTATTTTTCATTTAATGCTCCCATTACGATGACCTGGAAGCTTTTTGTCGGTGGTACACAAACTATATAGTTCCATATTTGTGACATTTTTATACGACATATCAAATGCGTTGAAGTCTTCGTTTAGATGTCACCTGCCAGTGCACTATGGCTTTGGAGAAATACCTTCACATGAATCACTATGGCCTCTCTTTCAACCTGCAATCAATTAAATTATGAAAATGATCATCCAAACTTGAATATTGTTACACGTTGATGTTGTAACCGTGTAACGTCAAAAAGAAGGTCTTCGATGTTCAGACAGGAAATCAACCATGTTTCTACTTGAAATCAACGCTGATATCCTTGTTTATCAAATCAAATCAGTTTTATTTATATAGCCCAATTTCACATTCACCAGTGGCTCAATGGGTTTTACAATCTGTACAGCGAACGACATCCTCTGTCCTTAGTGAGGAAAAAATCTTTTAACGGGGAGAAAAGAAAAAGACAATGGAAGAAACCTCAATAAGAGCTGCAGAGGACGGATCCCTCTCCCAGGGTTAGGGTTAGGGTTATAAATTGCATTGACAGAATATTTATGCTCACTGGGTTATTTATTTATTTATTAATTATAGCTAGGTGTAGGTGTAAATAAGTTTGCACATGGCACTATTCTGCATCCGTCAGCGCTCGTGTGCTCTGTGAACGAACCTGGCTGTCGCTGTCCGTGGTGCTGAATGTTGGACAGTGGGTTCACTCCGGTTGTTCGGTCTGTAGCCTCATATTCTGCTTTTCCTTAAACTTCTCTATGAACCTTGCTACTCCTTGTAGTTGTTTTATGAGTAATAAGTGATACGTTTTGACCCAGATTAACTTTGCCATTACAGAAAAGTTGTCAGGAATTTGACTTGGTGAGCTTTATGTGCAGCATTATGTATATTATATATTAACGTGCAGAGATACTGTAACCCGCCGCCCCGTGGAGACATCCCTGAGAAAATCCACCAGTTTAGACTGTCACAGGTTACTCGGGTTGTTTTTCAGAAAGTTACCTGCAAGGACATCACGCTCCATCAACATAACACATGGGAGCTAATTATTACCACGAAACAGGGCTTTTATCCACCAGCCATAATACAAAGTGGTGACATTTAGACAATTACTTTGTGATAAGAAATACTGTGGGAATGCAAAGTCCATTCCCGATGATAGCACGCCGTGGGCTTAAAAGAAATAATACCGCAGTACGAAATTAAAAAATATGAGATATATCATCCGCTTATTAAGAAAAAACTGTTTTGATTGATTAATTAATAAGGAGCTGCTATCTGTACTATTTTAAAATGTGACAGCTTTGGTGGCCCCCTTTCAGTACATTTTTCTAGCTGGTTTCTCATATCCCTGTGACAAAGACAGCTTGGCAATCTTTCTGACACCTTTTCATGGAGAAAGAAAACAAAAGAGACATGAAACTTTATAATATCATAGCGTCATTCTAGTGTCATTTTAACTGCAACCATCAAAACCTTACTTGGTGTTTTAGGATTAAGGTATTTAAATAAAGTATTATTGGATTTTTTTCCATTATCATCTCTGTGATCTCAGGGTAGTGTGCGAGGACTTTGGGAGACAGATGGGCTTCACTGATGCTTTATTAAACTGATCTGATAACAGAGTGAACGAGACGGGGAGACACTTTTTGTAACATGCTCACATTTGCGCAAGCGTGATTGCCCACATGCTCTCTGTCTCACGCAGACACGAATACACCGACGCACTGACCGCATGTATTTTATCTTTAAAACCTCTGCCTCCTACAACAAGTAAAGACAAAGAAGTGAATAGTAAAGGAGGAAGAGACAGGCAAAGTAAGACTCTGCCATTAATTCTCACACAGTCATGGTGACCTGGATGAAGCAAAACCTGTTTCTCTTTTTTGTCTCTATCATCGTTTTTCACCTCTGTGCCCACGTCTTGTTTACTCTCCTATTCCCTGTCTTCAGATCCGTTCACTCTAACCTCCTCTCCTTTTTGCTTTATTTTGAAGCTCTCATTAAATCATTACTTGTGATTATCCCCAAATCCGCAGTAGTCTTTTGCAGCCTTCAGTCCTCTCTTCTAGCCATGTTTTTGTGTTGCCACCTCTGTGCTCCTTCATATTATTTTCATGCATAAAGTGTTGTTGTACATCCAGTGTCAGTGCAGTCTAAGTCTCATTTAGGTTCACAATCTTTGATGAAGAGATAGATATTCTGAGTGATTCTGAGTTTCTTGAAGTCGTTTCACCTCTCATCCAAGAGGGTCCTTCAATTCACTCCAGAACTGAAGAAGCCTCTTGGATGAGAGGTGAAACCTCGAGATAATGAAACAAGTCACCTACAATATAACCCTTAGACTTACCATGACCTGGATGACTGAGAACCTTTGTCATCATGGGATAGAGGTTTCATAGTTGTATTGGTCTCATACAATAGGGCTTATCGTAGCTGTAGCCAAAATGTAAAGTTGTCATTTTACTTGACATCATTCCTACAGCTGTGGACCCTGCAATTCTTGTTTTGCCCTATTTTAAAAAAAAATGTTTTTACTTCTGACCCAGACCTACAAATTACTCCTTAAAACGACGTGAACTTTGTTAAATATTTTGTTGGGTTGTGTTTTTCCATTAACCCAAATGTTTTCAACAACGCTCAAACCTGGAGAAATCTGTTATTTCACTTTATGGTAGCGGCATGTTTGATTTGGTCACCTGCCACTATAATTCAGAGGCAGGAAGTAGTCGATTGTGACGTAACGTAACACGAATAAAACTTTAATGCATTACCTCGACTTGAACATCTGCCTGGGTCACATCAGATACATTCTATTTGGCAACAGTGTTTTTTAGATCAAGAAGTCAACAACTCCCATGATCTCATGCTGCTTCACGGTGTAATGAAACAATGTCTTTTTTTTTTCAGTGTTGTGACTGAGAGGCCACCAGCAGCAGAAACCACATACTGTGCATTTAAAAGTGTTGATAGACAGAGAACAATCGACGGTGAAGGGTAAACTTTTCCACAGAGTGGACGGTCCAGAGCTGCCAACTTTTACAGCGCAGTCAGCATGCTGTGCTGTGATTCATCAATACCATTGAACTCGTGATGTGCCGCAATCAAATTTGTGCTCAGAGTTATCTCAAAATGGGGCAAAAGATGGATGGGATAGTCGCCTACACATTTATCTCTGTACATGTTCCATAGGCTACTCTGGTTGTCTCCCACTGCGTCACACAGCAGTGGCTAAAATGTGGATGGAGCTCAAATTCCCCGATGTCGATCTGATCGGGGGCCATTATCAGGCTGATACCAAGTCGTCTGGGGAGGCTTTAAGTGACTGTGAAAAACTGTAAACAAGAGTGAGCCAGTCTGTAACTCATTATCAGGAAAAGGGGCTCCAACATCTGTCTCTCGATATCATCGCAGATTAGAGCCCTCGCTGCTCTGGGTTTTAATCTTTGGCAGGCAGGAGTCGATTTAACGGGAGAACTTTGTCACCACGTGGTTTGCTGTCACAGAATTTCATTATTATTGGTTTCAATGGAGACTTTTAGTATCACATCTAAATGCTGTTTCAGGGGCCTTTTCACAATGCCAAAAAACATATCTTGGGGAAACACTGAAATGCTATTATGTACTTATTGTATTGGCCAATCGCCTAAAATGGGAAATGGCAATAGATTTTTGGAATCATTGCAGGGATTCGGGCATGATTATCATTTTGGCATCATCCACAGTTGGCAGCGTAACTGAATCACTTCCCCTCTCCTTCTTTCTTTGTGTATACGCGTGTTTGTGAGTCTGCGACAAGGAAATGGAAAATTCAGGATTCCTGTCAGAGCGAATGCCTCCTGAGTCTCCTCTCATCTTCCACTCCCTGTCTCACTGTCTTTTTCTTGCCCATGTCTTTGCTCCTCTCTGCTGCCGTTTTCTCTCTCGACTTGTCTGAACCAAGGTGGCGTATGATGGTGGATATTCAACATGGCAGCAAGTTAGCAGAACAGTTTTGAACCACTGACACACACACACACACACACACACACACGCACGCACACTGCTTTATTCCAGGAATAAATAGCTAACCAATTGTACCATACAACTGGAAGCTGAGACGATGTGAATACTGTCTGTGTGTTTTGGGTGAAGATAAAACAAAGGCTGAGTGAAACCAGGGTCAGATTCTACTTTTAGCTAAAGGCTAGCGTTAGCATCCTAACATGTTCACAATTCAAATGGAAACATGCTGATTTTTAGTCGATATAATGTTTAAGGTGTTCTCTGTCTTAGTTTGGCATGTTGGCAAGCTTTATTTAAGTGCTTAACCAAAGCGGCCAGAGTTGAGGGTCTTGGAAGTTGTTTAAACAAACTGGTGGGGAGTCCCTGGAAATTGAACCTCTGTTGAATTGTTAATGCATTTACAGTCGTTGAGATCTCGTGTTAGTCACCGACACACTCAGCTCTCATGTCAGTCATTAGGGACCCCCCCCCCAGTATTAGAACTATAAAAGCATTTAAGATCAGAAGAACCTCAAGCAAATCCCGTTGGGTTTAGCACTTTTATAAACCAAACCCTGTATGACTGAGAAGCTGTGTTAGCTTTGAAGGCATTGGACTGATTAAAACGTTGATGCTGCTGATGATGATGACATGTAGGCATCCTGTGACATTATCCAAAGCAGCGGTTTGTGTTAAAGTAATCACGTCTGTAGTTGATGACACAGAAGTTTAGTTGATCAGCACACCGGCCAACCTCCAGACATCAAATCAGGAGACCAAACCTCCACCTTTTTGGAAATCACTAGAAAGTTTCAGAGAGTGACAGAGCGCATCCCCTTGGGAGAGACGCTGCTGCCAGAGGAGCTGCTGACTCTCACCTGTCTGTTCGCTGTCAGGGTCCTCTCACAGACAATGTGTGAGAGTTGGTCGCCTTGTTTGAAATTGGAATCCTGATGATAATCCCCATTTCTACTTTGCAACGTATTGGAAAAATGTGATTGCCAATTTTTTTTTCTTGTAACTTTAGCAGAATTCCGTTACCTTTTTAAAGCTAATTGCGTAAAGGCATATATTCCACTATACTCCCCAAGCCCGGGTAAAATACATGTAAACAGGCAGAGGAGACAGTGTAAATGGTAGAACCTGAAGACAGAGGGAGAAGAGTGACATCGAGGTCAACAGGACCAGAAACACCTCAGTCAGGTTAGCAGCACATTAGCACTTGGCAGGTCTAATAAGTAACTTGGTATTGGAGCTCTCTGTGTAAAAATCAATCCCTTCACCTTTCAGAGACGTTGGTGTGTGTGCGTGTGTGTGTGTGTGTGTATGTGTGTGTGTGTTCGTGCGCGCACGCATGCATGCACCATTGTGGGTGTCAGGTGTTATACCCAGGAGGCTGCTGAGGTTATAATGACCTCGCATACACACACAGATGTCAGATCACAGGTTTTGTGATAGTGTGGCCGTCTGCTGTAATAGAATGTGAAGAGACAGAGATTTATAAGTGAATGTCCTTTTCCCCTCACGGCCCCAGAAGCTCTGTTCTCTGGTGCTTTATCCAGTGCTTGTATCCCTGGAATTACATTTTGACCCAAAATCTTATCCCCTCTATAGTCCGTTCCTTTTTATTCCCTGTAATCTTGATTTTAGCTCCTGTTAGGGAATGATAAAGTC